>WNGS01047848.1:0-10499 GCA_020271785.1 Procambarus virginalis | reverse complement strand
AATAAGTACATGGAGCCACCACTTGGCAAATGGAATTTAATGTTAATAAATGCCATGTAATGGAAGTGGAATAGGAGAACATAGACCCACAACAACCTATAAATTATGTGAGAAATCTTTAAAGAATTCTGATAAAGAAAGAGATCTATGGGTGGTTCTAGATAGAAAACTATCACCTGAGGACCACATAAAGAATATTGTGCGAGGAGCCTATGCTACACTTTTACTTCAGAATTGCTATAAATACATGGATGGCGATATACTAAAGAAATTGTTCACGACTTTTGTTAGGCCAAAGCTAGAATATGCAGCAGTTGTGTGGTGCCCATATTTAAGAAGCACATCAGCAAACTGGAAAAGGTGCAAAGACATGCTACTAAGTGGCTCCCAGAACTGAAGGGCAAGAGCTATGAGGAGAGGTTAGAGGCATTAAATATGCCAAAACTAGAAGACAGAAGGAAAAAAGAGGTGATATGATCACTACATACAAAATAGTAACAGGAATTGATAAAATCGATAGGGAAGATTTCCTGAGACCTGGAACTTTAAGAACAAGAGGTCATAGATAAACTAGCTAACAAACACAGATGCCGAAGAAATATAAGAAAATTCACTTTTGCAAACAGAGTGGTAGACGGTTGGAACAAGTTAGGGGAGAAGGTGGTGGAGGCCAAGACCGTCAGTAGTTTCAAAGCGTTATATGACAAAGAGTCCTGGGAAGACGGGACACATGAGCATAGCTTTCATCCTGTAACTACATTTAGGTAATTACACTCTCACACACACTCACTCTCACACACACTCATTCTCTCTCACACACACTCACTCACTCTCTCTCACACACACACACATACACTCACTCTCACACACACACACTCAATCTCTCTGACACACACACACACACACTCTTTAAAGAAAGACCTGGGGGTTGATATCACGCCAGACCTGTCCCCTGAAGCTCATATCAAGAGGATAACATCAGCAGCATATGCCAGGTTGGCTAACATAAGAACGGCCTTTAGAAACTTGTGTAAGGAATCTTTCAGAACATTATATACCACATATGTCATACCAATCCTGGAGTATGCGGCTCCAGCATGGAGTCCCTATCTAGTCAAGCATAAGACTAAACTGGAAAAGGTTCAAAGGTTTGCCACCAGACTAGTACCCGAGCTGAGAGGTATGAGCTACGAGGAGCGACTGCAGGAATTAAACCTCACTTCGTTGGAAGACAGAAGAGTTAGGGGGGACATGATCACCACATTCAAGATTCTCAGGGGAATCGACAGGGTTGATAAAGACAGGCTGTTAACACAAGGGGCACACGCACTAGGGGACACAGGTGGAAACTGAGTGCCCAAATGAGCCACAGAGATATTAGAAAGAAACTTTTTTAGTGTCAGAGTGGTTGACAAATGCATTAGGAAGCGATGTGGTGGAGGCAGCCTCCATACACAGTTTTAAGTGTAGATATGATAGAGCCCATTAGGCTCAGGAAACTGTACACCTGTTGATTGACGGTTGAGAGGCGGGACCAAGAGCCAGAGCTCAACCCCCGCAAGCACAACTAGGTGAGTACAACTAGGTGAGTACACACAACACACACACTCTCATACACACTCACTCTCTCACACACACACACATACTCACTCTCACACACACACACACTCTCACACAAGAGAAAAAGAGGTGATATGATCACTACATACAAAATAGTAACAGGAATTGATAAAATTGATAGGGAAGATTTCCTGAGACCTGGAACTTTAAGAACAAGAGGTCATAGATATAAACTAGCTAATCACAGATGCCGAAGAAATATAAGAAAATTCACTTTCGCAAACAGAGTGGTAGACGGTTGGAACAAGTTAGGGGAGAAGGTGGTGAGGCCAAGACCGTCAGTAGTTTCAAAGCGTTATATGACAAAGAGTGCTGGGAAGACGGGACACCACGAGCGTAGCTCTCATCCTGTAACTACACTTAGGTAATTACACTTAGGTAATTACACAAAGCGTTATATGACAAAGAGTTCTGGGAAGACGGGACACCACGAGCGTAGCTCTCATCCGTAACTACACTTAGGTAATTACACTTAGGTAATTACTCTCACACTCACTCACTCTCACACACTCACTCTCACACTCACTCACTCTCACACACTCACTCTCACACACTCAACTCACACACTCAACACACTCACTCTCCCTCTCACACTCACTCTCACTCTCACACTCACGCACGCACACTCACTCTCACTCACACTCACTCTCTCACTCACTCTCACACACTCTCTCACTCACTCTCACCTCTCACACTCTCTCACTCTCACCACTCTCTCACACTCTCACTCACACTCAACTCACACTCTCTCACTCTCACACATCTCACTCTCACTCACACTCTCACTCACACTCTCACTCACACTCACTCACACTCTCTCTCAGTCTCTGATGTCAATGTTTGGTGTCTGCAGACACCAGGGAGCCAAAGGGACTGCCCCTCAGAAAACCAGCGTTGAATATAACGAAACCCCATTTTCTGGTTGAAACCTGGAGGCTTCCCGGCATCCCTCCCTTCCTCCCTCCCTCCCCAGTTTTCTGTTTTTTCATGTTTTTTCTATACAGCCGCTGAACTGAGGTTGGGTTGCCAGCGGGGAGGTCTGGGGCTTCCCCTTCCCCTTTCGGGGAGGGGGGAGCTGTGCAGACAGCGGCGTGGCAGCTGTGGTGACGTCATGCTTGTTTGCTTGTTTTGTGATTGGGAAGTTATCCCAATAAGTTAAATTAAAGAAGTTGAATTGCTTTCGTTTGGTGTTTGGTTTACAATTTTTAACAAGCTGTAGTTTTGGGACTTTTGGTAGTAAGAAAGGACACTACGACCGTGCGTTTTGGTTTTCCAGGGCACGGTCATAGTGTCGTGTTTTTTCGTTACCCCGGTGACCCTGCACAGGCATCGCCTATGGTCAATGACGTCACCCAGTCTTCATCTTCCCTGTATAAGTCCGTTTTCTTAATTGTGTATATATTCCCAACCCATACTTATCTAGAAGTTATATATTTATAGTGTCTAGCCAAGGATCGTTTATTGAGAATAGAAATGGTTGAAAACCACTATCTCTTATTCGTATGAAACAAAGGGGAGCAACACAGAGCAAGAACTATCATGAATCTTAGAGTACACCCCTGTTATCAAACCAGTATTACCTAGGTTTTTTTTTCCTAAATGTAAAAACTTATCCAATATATTCCTATTGTTTTGTGTTCTGTCTCGTGTTTATAGTATTAATAGCCTATTAATAGCCCCATTTTATCATATCCATTCAGTCGCAGCTCTATCATATCACCCCTATTCCTTCTTCGCTTTTCTAGAGAATGTAATTTAAGCTTTGTCAATCTTTCTTCAGAGATTGCTTATTGAACAAAGGGCAAAAATGAAAACCTACTGTCAACCATAGACTACTAACCACACATCCAACTAATTGGGGATGTCTATAGGCAATTGCTCCTCGTGCCCCCTCTGAGGGTCCAGGTTCTGGGTCGTGGTTCCGGTAGGCTAAGAACTCGATTGATTGACTGTTGCCACAATTTAAAATATACAAATCAGCCCTTGTATAGCTCCAGGGAGCCTCCGGGTATCACCCAGAAGTTGGCATTTAATTACATTCAGTTTTGGTTATTTTGGTATTTCATTCTAGTGTAATGATCTGGCGCTTAGATCATTGGTTCTCCCTTCTCCCTCCTCCTTTCTCCCTTTCTTCTCCCTTCTCCCTTCCTCCCTTCTCCCTTTCTCCCCTCCCCCGTGGGCCATCCCCATCTTTCGTCATGGGTCATAATGCTTGAAGCCACTGCTCCCCTCGGCCTCCCGTCATCGGCATGGTCAGTGACAAATTTTAGTACAAATTCTCAAGGGCCAATAAAACTTGTGTTCTCAAGTTTCGGGTAGCGTAGCCAGTGAGAGCCAACCATCCTCTAGGGTCTTCCTGTTTGTACCGTGGGAATAGTGCAGGAGCCTACGGGAGTAAAACAGAACTTTCAGAAACAAAGCCTATGCCCCAGGACCTAAGGGGCGGGGCTAGTCAAGAATTGTCTGGTCTGAGAGTGACACTCTGCGCTCATTGGTTGAGTAGAAAGGCAGTCTCAGGAGTGCCTGCCATGCCATTGCTCAGTTCTAGTTCACCCAGTTATGTTTAAATCCATTAGCCCTAGGCTTCGGAGAGGCGGAGTTAATTTGGGCCTAGGAGTGTGGTAGCATTTTTTTTAAGAGAGAGGATTCAGTGTGTCTGGGGAGTTCAGCTGGGGGTGCAGGTCAATCTGACCTGCGGACAGCCATTCAACATCTTTTGGCAAGTTGCAGTCTTCAAAGGTCGAACTTTTGGCAAGTTCGCAGTCTTCAGTGCTCCACTGTTCTTGTATGTCAGTAGTACTATCCATTGCCTCTCTTTTTTTGGTAGGTGTTATTAGAGTAGGCTATATGTCAATTGTGATTTAAATATACAGTTACAATAATAAAATAATGTTAATGTTATTTTGGCGAGTTATCTGTCCCCTTGTGTTTATTGACGGTGTTATCTATTCATGTGATTTTTCATGTGCTGTGTTAGAAATTCCCCTGTGTTTCTTCATCTTAGGAATAATAAAGTCAATCGAGAACCTCCCGTTCAGTTCAGTAAGACTAAAGTATTAATCCATTCAATTTCAATCCCTGGTCCGTTGAGTTCCCTGATTATCGAGTCCCTTCCTTCCTGGGGACCAATAATTATAGACACATTCATTCATTTGGAAGGTGGTGGCAGTGTATAAAGGTAAGAAGATTAATAATCCCTATTCCTTGTGATGTCCTCATTTATTATTCAGCTTATATTCGTGACCGTCCAGTGAGGGGTCATACTGGTCCGTTAATAGTGTTTGCTGGTTTATTAAGTGGAGAAGAAAGAGGAGTGTACAGTGTTCAGTGTACAATGTTATTTTTTTTAAGTGTGGACAAGGGTATTACAATATTACGACATAACGATTTATTACACTAGTTGAGTTCCTCCACTGGAAGTGCAATGGAGAAGTGCAAAGTTATTGTAACAGAATGGGCTCTTTATTTATCAAGCCTTGCAGTGGACTATGTTCTGTTAAAGGGGACCATTGTGCATGTGGTGTGTGTACACATAAATTGTTGTGCGTGTATGTGTTAAAGGAATACTTTGTTATAGGGAGCAAGTACTGCTATGGAGGATATCTTGCCGTTATGATGGTGGTTCTCCATGATACTGTTCAGTATGGAAGATATGGTGAATAGGTGGGGGTCATTTTGAATGTCTTAAACATTCATTCTCTGTGCTGGGCTACTATATTTTCTGGTTAAATGCCTTCTGACTTCTTGAAAGTGTAAGTGTTAATGAACATGGCATTGTAACAAGCTCCATCTCCTTACACAGACTGGAGTAACACCTCTGATGGAGGCTGCAAGTGGTGGCTTTGTTGATGTAGGGCGTGTCCTGCTTGACAATGGGGCAGATGTCAATGCTCCACCTGTACCATCTTCTCTAGACACTGCCCTCACCATCGCAGCAGAGAAAGGCCATTATAAATTTGTGGAACTTCTTGTACAACGGTAAGTAAAAATAGGCCTGCGGGGCCGCTCCAAGCAACAGCCTGTTGGACCAAGCTCTCGGTCACAAGTCAAGCCTGGCCTCGGAGTAGAACAACTCCCAGAACCCCATGAAGCAGGTTAACTGGATTAATGTAGTACTAGTTAGCTATCCTCAATAAGAATACCTCATGGTTCTCATACTCCTCCTCCCCCCAATCCATGGGTAATATTGGTAGCCCAGCCAGGGGCTACCAATATATATATTGCTATATTGGTAGCTCATACATACTACTTATACATATATATTATATATTTTTTAGGAGGGTGGGGTGGTAGGAGAGGAAAAGATTAAAGTATTCAGTGAGAATCCACAAGGTCTTCTCTGAACACTATATTTTTCTTCGAGGATTTCCTTATCCGATGAACCAACACAACATATATATTAATATATATATATATATATATATATATATATAATATATATATATATATATAATTTATATTATATATATATATATCTATATATATATATAATATATATATATTAGTATATCTATTATTATATTGGTAGCAGTATTTCCTGTAGACATATGTTATTAAATATGACCGAAAAAGTAAGATTAATAATTCTAACACGAATTTTCTCAATTTTCCTTGTTTCTTTTTACTGATGACGGTAATTAAAAATCAATTCTCCAAAATTCATTCTTTATTTCTAGTCTGACGTCAGACTAGAAATAAAGAATGAATTTTGGAGAATTGATTTTTAATTTACCGTCATCAGTAAAAGAAACATAAGGAAAATTGAGAAAATTGTGTTAGAATTATTAATCTTACTCTTTCGGTCATATATGTCTACAGGAAATACTGCTACCAAAATATATAATATATATATATATATATATATATATATATATATTATATATATATATATATATATATATATATATATATGAATGAAAACTCACACCCCAGAAGTGACTCGAACCCATACTCCCAGGAGCAACGCAACTGGTATGTACAAGACGCCTTAAACCACTTGACCATCACGACCGGACAAAATGAGGTGATAGCCGAGGCTATTTGAACCACCCCACCGCCGGCACTCGGATGGTTATCTTGGGCATAGCATTTTACCAAATCACCTCATTCTTTGGGCACACGTGAGGAACACAAATGCGAACAAGCCTGAATGGTCCCCAGGACTATATGCGAATGAAAACTCACACCCCAGAAGTGACTCGAACCCATACTCCCAGGAGCAACGCAACTGGTATGTACAAGACGCCTAAACCACTTGACCATCACGACCGGACAAAAAAAGTCCTGGGGACCATTCAGGCTTGTTCGCATTTGTGTTCCTCACGTGTGCCCCAAAGAATGAGGTGATTTGGTAAAATGCTATGCCCAAGATAACCATCCGAGTGCCGGCGGTGGGGTGGTTCAAATAGCCTCGGCTATCACCTCATTTTGTCCGGTCGTGATGGTCAAGTGGTTTAAGGCATCTTGTACATACCAGTTGCGTTGCTCCTGGGAGTATGGGTTCGAGTCACTTCTGGGGTGTGAGTTTTCATTCGCATATAGTCCTGGGGACCATTCAGGCTTGTTCGCATATATATATATAATATATATATATATATATATCTAATATATAATAGATATATATATATATATATATATATATATATATATATTAAATATATATATATATATATATATATATATATATATCTATATATATATATATATATATATATATAATTTCTGGCCTGGTCTGGACTGAGGCCTGGCTTGGCCTGGTCTGGACTGAGGCCTGGCTTGGCCTGGTCTGGACTGAGCCTGGCTTGGCTTGGCTGGACTGAGGCCTGGCTTGGCCTGGCTGTCTGGACTGAGGCCTGGCTTGGCCTGGTCTGGACTGAGGCCTGGCTTGGCCTGGTCTGGACTGAGGCCTGGCTTGGCCTGGTCTGGACTGAGGCTTGGCCTGGTCTGGACTGAGGCCTGGCTTGGCCTGGTCTGGACTGAGGGGGGCTGGTCTGGACTGAGGCCTGGCTTGGCCTGGTCTGGACTGAGGCCTGGCTTGGCCTGGTCTGGACTGAGGCCTGGCTTGGCTGGTCTGGACTGAGGCCTGGCTTGGCCTGGTCTGGACTGAGGCCTGGCTTGGCTGTCTGGACTGAGGCCTGGTCTGGACTGAGGCTGGTCTGGACTGAGGCTGGTCTGGACTGAGGCCTGGCTTGGCCTTCTCTGGACTGAGGCCTGGCTTGGCTGGTCTGGACTGAGGCCTGGCTTGGCCTGGTCTGGACTGAGGCCTGGCTTGGCCTGGTCTGGCCTGAGGCCTGGCTTGGCCTGGTCTGGACTGAGGCCTGGTTTGGCCTGGTCTGGACTGAGGCCTGGCTTGGCCTGGTCTGGACTGAGGCCTGGCTTGACCTGGTCTGGACTGAGGCTTGGCCTGGTCTGGACTGAGGCCTGGCTTGGCCTGGTCTGGACTGAGGCCTGGCTTGGCCTGGTCTGGACTGAGGCCTGGCTTGGCCTGGTCTGGACTGAGGCCTGGCTTGGACTGGTCTGGACTGAGGCCTGGCTTGGCCTGGTCTGGACTGAGGCCTGGCTTGGCCTGGTCTGGACTGAGGCCTGGCTTGGCCTGGTCTGGACTGAGGCCTGCTTGGCCTGGTCTGGACTGAGGCCTGGCTTGGCCTGGTCTGGACTGAGGCCTGGCTTGGGCTGGACTGGACTGAGGCCTGGTCTGGACTGAGGCCTGGTTTGTCCTGGACTGGACTGAGGCCTGGCTTGGCCTGGACTGAGGCCTGGCTTGGTGCAGCCTGGACTGAGGCCTGGCTTGGCCTGGTCTTGACTGTGGCTTGGCCTGGTCTGGACTGAGGCCTGGCTTGGCCT
This sequence comes from Procambarus virginalis, assembly GCA_020271785.1. Classification (NCBI taxonomy): domain Eukaryota; kingdom Metazoa; phylum Arthropoda; class Malacostraca; order Decapoda; family Cambaridae; genus Procambarus; species Procambarus virginalis. Next base: position 2,036 of record WNGS01047848.1, on the reverse strand, counting down.
GGACTGGACTGAGGCTTGGCCTGGCCTGGACTGAGGCCTAGCCTGGCCTGGACTGAGGCCTGTCTTGGCCTGGACTGAGGCCTGGCTTGGCCTGGACTGAGGCCTGACTTGGCCTGGACTGAGGCCTGGCTTGGCCTTGTCTGGACTGAGGCCTGGCTTGGCCTGGACTGAGGCCTGGCTTGGTGCAGCCTGAACTGAGGCTTGGACTGAGGCCTGGCTTGGACTGGACTGAGGCCTGGCTTGGCCTGGACTGAGCCTGGACTGGCCTGGACTGAGGCCTGGCTTGGCCTGGACTGAGGCCTGGACTGGACTGAGGCCTGGCCTGGACTGGACTGAGGCCTGGCTTGGCCTGGATGGACTGAGGCCTGGCTTGGCTGGACTGAGGCCTGGTCTGGACTGAGGCCTGGCTTGATCTGGACTGAGGCCTGGCTTGGTCTGGACTGAGGCCTGGCTTGGTCTGGACTGAGGCCTGGCTTGGCCTGGTCTGGACTGAGGCCTGGCTTGGCCTGGTCTGGACTGAGGCCTGGCTTGGCCTGGTTTGGACTGAGGCCTGGCTTGGCCTGGACTGCGGCTTGGCCTGGCCTGGACTGCGACTTGGCCTGGACTGAGGCCTGGCTTGGCCTGGACTGAGGCCTGGCTTGACCTGGTCTGAACTGAGGCCTGGCTTGGCCTGGTTTGGACTGAGGCCTGGCTTGGCCTGGTCTGGCCTGAGGCCTGGCTTGGCCTGGTCTGGACTGAGGCCTGGTTTGGCCTGGTCTGGACTGAGGCCTGGCTTGGCCTGGTCTGGACTGAGGCCTGGCTTGACCTGGTCTGGACTGAGGCTTGGCCTGGTCTGGACTGAGGCCTGGCTTGGCCTGGTCTGGACTGAGGCCTGGCTTGGCCTGGTCTGGACTGAGGCCTGGCTTGGCCTGGTCTGGACTGAGGCCTGGCTTGACTGGTCTGGACTGAGGCCTGGCTTGGCCTGGTCTGGACTGAGGCCTGGCTTGGCCTGGTCTGGACTGAGGCCTGGTCTGGACTGAGGCCTGGCTTGGCCTGGTCTGGACTGAGGCCTGGCTTGGCCTGGTCTGGACTGAGGCCTGGCTTGGCCTGGTCTGGACTGAGGCCTGGCTTGGCCTGGTCTGGACTGAGGCCTGGCTTGGCCTGGTCTGGACTGAGGCCTGGTTTGGCCTGGTCTGGACTGAGGCCTGGCTTGGCCTGGTCTGGACTGAGGCCTGGCTTGGCCTGGTCTGGACTGAGGCTTGGCCTGGTCTGGACTGAGGCCTGGCTTGGCCTGGTCTGGACTGAGGCCTGGCTTGGCCTGGTCTGGACTGAGGCCTGGCTTGGCCTGGTCTGGACTGAGGCCTGGCTTAGACTGGTCTGGACTGAGGCCTGGCTTGGCCTGGTCTGGACTGAGGCCTGGCTTGGCCTGGTCTGGACTGAGGCCTGGCTTGGCCTGGTCTGGACTGAGGCCTGGCTTGGCCTGGTCTGGACTGAGGCCTGGCTTGGCCTGGTCTGGACTGAGGCCTGGCTTGGGCTGGACTGGACTGAGGCCTGGTCTGGACTGAGGCCTGGTTGGCCTGGTCTGGACTGAGGCCTGGCTTGGCCTGGACTGAGGCCTGGCTTGGTGCAGCCTGGACTGAGGCCTGGCTTGGCCTGGTCTTGACTGTGGCTTGGCCTGGTCTGGACTGAGGCCTGGCTTGGCCTGGACTGGACTGAGGCTTGGCCTGGCCTGGACTGAGGCCTGGCCTGGCCTGGACTGAGGCCTGTCTTGGCCTGGACTGAGGCCTGGCTTGGCCTGGACTAGGCCTGGCTTGGCCTGGACTGAGGCCTGGCTTGGCCTTGTCTGGACTGAGGCCTGGCTTGGCCTGGACTGAGGCCTGGCTTGGTGCAGCCTGAACTGAGGCTTGGACTGAGGCCTGGCTTGGCCTGGACTGAGCCTGGCTTGGCCTGGACTGAGGCCTGGCTGGGCCTGGACTGAGGCCTGGCTTGGCCTGGACTGAGCCCTGGCCTGGACTGAGGCCTGGCCTGGCCTGGACTGAGGCCTGGCTTGGCCTGGA
>WNGS01047846.1:0-10558 GCA_020271785.1 Procambarus virginalis | reverse complement strand
AGAGAGGGACCCATAACTACAATTAACTATTATAATTAACTTCTTATACATCATTGTTGTGATTTTACCTAATAAAGCATTAATGAAATTCTTTGATTTTTAATACTCCTTAAATGCTCTTATATATATATATATATCTATCTATATATATATATATATATATAATATATATTATATATATAATATTATATATATATCTATATATATATCTCTATATATATATAAGAACCCACACGAGTCCTCCAGGTGAAGTCAGGCCATTAGGTGCAAGGAAGGGTTCGGCTGTCCACCCAAGGTCACCAAGTACGATATGGGTCTGAACATATATATATGTATAAAGTCCTGGAGGGATCGTTCAGTCTTGAACGATTATATATACCCCTAAATACTATATGTGTGTCAGGAGGGCGTTGACCCTCTTACGGTTCACTCAAGGTCACCCAGTACGAGGGAGGGTGGGGGACCCCACCTCTACTCAGACTAACCTGTTTTTTGTTACACCCGACCCATAGAGGGAATGAGGAGGGGTGTGGCTGGCTCTCACCCGTGTTTATTATACAATAAATTCATTTTTTTTTTACTTAAATATACTGTCATACTTCCACTGTATAAATGAACATGTCCATACCGCTATATACATGTCCATACCGTTATCTCCAGTTTCCACCGTTTTCTCGACCACTACTACTCTCCCCCCAGATGACCTAATATGGAGTGGCACTATGTGGCTCCCCGCTTCTGATTTCCTTATCTGATTTCCATACAAGGGTGGCATAGGAAGGCACTTTCTCATCTACTTTCATTGTTTCGTGTTCTATTATTATTTTATGTTTTATTTTGTGTCGATATATTTAACACTTTGCTAATATCTCCTTTGTTTTACGCTGCTGTCCATCTGAATACTTAGAACATAAGAACAAAGGTAACGGCAGAAGGCCTATTAGCCCATATGAGGCAGCTCCTATTTATAACCACCCAATCCCCCTCATATACATGTCCAACTCTCGATTGAAACAATCAAGGGACCCCACCTCCATCACGTTACGCGGTAATGGGTTCCACAAATCAACAACCCTTTTACCGAACCAGTATTTACCCAAGTCTTTCCTAAATCTAAACTTATCCAATTTATACCCATTGTTTCCAGTTCTGTCTTGTGTTGATACTTTTAAGACTCTATTAATATCCCCCTTGTTATGTCCATTAGGATTCAACGAGTCCATTACCGTTTAGCTCAGTGTTCAGCTTTGGGGACTGATGCCCCAACCTCGCATCCAAGAAAATGTCCCACAAGACTTTCCTTCCAAAGCGAATTTCAGAGATAAATGGTTCAGACTCTAATAACTTTCTGATTGCGCGTTTCGTCGCCTTTTGGGATCTGCAACGATATGTTGAGTTCTGGGAGATGTTGCAACGATTTATGGGACTCGGGGAGTCCCACATATCTGGGGACTGATGCCCCAGAGGGGAGGCACTGACCTCGTATCCAGGACAATGTCCCACAAGACTTTCCTTTCCAGGCGAATGATTTCAGAGACAAATGGTTCAGACTTTAATAACTCTCCGATTGCGCGTTTCGTCGCCTTGAGGATTTCTGGGATCTGCAACGATATAATGAGTTCTGTGACACGTTGCAATGATTTGTGGAACTCTGGGTCTACTGGCTGCAACGACATGTGGGGCTCAGGGTCTGCTGGGTGTGAGAACAATACAGCATTCTGCATGCTCAGTCGTCGCGTGAAGGTGAAGCTGACAGCCACCAGGACCAATAGGACGAGGACCTTCATCTTTGAGAATGGTCCAGGACGGACCGAAACGTCGTCGTCACTTCACTTTCTAGTGTGTGGTTTGGTCAACACCTGCATCCTTGCTGCTTCCGCTGAAAACACAATTGTGTGGTTTCTACAGGGATTAGTTTACATTCTGGAAAGACTTGGGTAAATTTGCTGACCAAAACGCACACTAGAAATTGATGGGACAACAACGTTTCGGTCCGTCCTGGACCATTCTCAAGTCGATTGTGTTCTCACAATCAACAATTTCACAATCGACTTGAGAATGGTCTAGGACGGACCGACACGTCGTCGTTCCTTTACTTTCTAGTGTGTGGTTTGGTCAACAAATTTCAACCACGTTATTGTGACTCCTCGTCTGCACTTGGGTAAATATTGGTTTGGTAAAGGTTGTGGATATTTGGAGCAAATTACTGGATGACATAATAGAGGTGGGATCCGTTGAGTGTTTCAAACGTAAGTTAGACAAATATATATGTCTGCCTCAGCATAGTTGAGGTAGTTGATAGTGGTAAGGATTGTGATGTTGTGTACCTTGACTTTAGCAAAGCTTTTGATACAGTGCCACATGAAAGACTGATTAAAAAGATAGAGGCTCATGGTATTGGGGATGCTATATTAAGCTGGATCAGGGCATAGCTATATCAAAGGAAACAGAGAGTTAGTATAAATGGAGTCAAGTCAGAGTGGGAAAATGTTGTAAGTGGAGTGCCTCAAGGCTCTGTCCTGGGACCTGTGTTGTTTAAAATATATATAAATGATTTAGATTCAGGTTTGAGTAGCAACATTTGCAAATTTGCCGATGATACAAAAATCGGTAGGGAAATTAATACGGAAGAAGACTCACTATCACTTCAAGTTGATCTAAATAGGGTTTTGAAATGGTCAAAGGATTGGCAGATGCAGTTTAATGCTGATAAATGTAAAGTTCTGATGCTAGGTGTGGGATGTTTTCTTTTTTTTACTGTCACGACTGCAATGCGTACGTCGCCAATGTACATGTAGCAGACGCTTCACGAAGCTGTCGGAATTAGCAAAATAGAAAATACGAGAGCAACCGTACAGGGCCTGGGAGCAAGGTCGAGTTAGAGTCCTTGTGGGTCTCTTCTCAGACTAGCCTCACCTGGTCCTGCTCCACGTTGGTCGTTGGAATCTCCTCAATGATATAACATTTTAAGGGACTCCTAGGGTCCTCATCAAATTTATAGTTTAGTGACTTACAGGCAACTCGGTGTTGAAGACACTTAGAGCTGAAGGCTTGAGTAATATTGGCAGTATTCAGAAGTGGTTCAACGGAAACACCGCATAAAGCTTAACAGTAGTTTATTTACTAACTTAACCACTAATACACAGGGTGCTTGATTTACTTTTGATTGGCGTCAGCAAAGCTATGGTTGCATTAGCGAGACTCTTGACGTCTGGCTAATCGACTCGTATCCACTCGTGGAGAAACACCTAACTTAACACAGTTGACAGCCAATCACTAACACGGCAACCTAACTGCCGGTATGCAAAGGGATCACAAGAGTTCCAACCGGATACTCGGTAATGATGCTATGCAATAAATCAACAAATACACTGTCAATGGGACAGGCATAACATGCACAATAATAATCACACAATAACTAAATGTGTGGTGTATGTGAAGCTCACATTCACAGACGAATGAAATGCAGTGATACCACACAGATAAACACGCATTCACCGTCGATTCACCTATAACCTGCGACAGGTATAAGAAGGTGAGAACTGTGGTTGATCCCTCAGATCAACACAGACACAATAAACAATGACAAGATCTTGTACTTACAGATAAGGTACCTTTCCTTACGCACTCACTCAGACTCGTTTATACAAGCACTCGTAGGTGGCCTGATAGCTGGTTTCGCTCGTAGACACGGAGGGTACTTGCAGTATCTTGAGATGATTTCGTGAGTAAAGCGTGCTGTATGCTTAACAGACAGACACACGCGCACACACTGGCCCTGACGGTGCGTGAGGTGGTGACGTCACGTAGGAGTGAGGGCGGCGGCGGGGGGCGGCGGCTGGCGGCGGGCGCTCGACGCGGCGGCTGGCGGCGGGCGCTCGACGCGGCGGCTGGCGGCGGTACCATGCACTACACTGTACACTGTGGTACAGATACACTGTGGTAATGTCACACACAGATTACTTAGGCGGCGGCACTGCCTTAGTTCACTCTAGGTCACTCACGACGATCTTTGTCACCAGGGGTTACCTGATACCAGTCTGTTTCGCTCTGGAGATTTGTCACTTTAGGCTTCTAAACAATATATTCCCACTCGTGATTCTGGCGAGTGTGTGGTATATCGCAAAGACGCTGAGTTAACTTGACGGTGAGGGATAGACGGTGATCAGTCTATTGGCCGGTAGAACAGAACACGTCCTCTTCGTATGGTCTCTCTCACGTGAATGAGTTTGCAAGGGTGCCGGGCATCTCGTGGCACACAACACAAAAGAAGTTACAATTTGACCAATAGCATTGCAGCAAATGAGCGGGAACCAATCATATTAGCTCGTTCGATGAGCAGTAGCAGGAGTGACGTCATGAACACGTCATAGCTGTTATTCCGATCGCGCGGTTGACCCCAGAGGTCAGACGCTGCTGGCGCCTTCCCCTCTGTCTCAGCGGGCACCAGCCATGTACTCACTGACCCTTTGGTAGCAAGTATACTTAGCTCCCTGTATCTACTTCCTGCCTAGACATACGGCGGCCTACGTATTTTAACAGTGTTCCTGGTTAAGTGGGCATTCTGGAGATACCCAACATGCTAGGTCACTATCCAGGATTAAGAGAGATAGGCTTTGTGCACGAAGATCTGTGCACTGCAATGCCATTCAAGTCAGCTGTGGGAGCATCTTGGGAGACATACTCCCACATCACCCCCCAACAAAGATCGAGCTCCACATGTGGTGCTCGTTCAACTCACACCGCTGATGACCTGTGCACAAATGAGTGCACTTTGCGCGGCCGGGTCCAGCGGACCCCGTTTTCTATACTTCTAGGCGAAGCAGGTCCTCGTCTAGACTATTTCCTTCTGTTAAGTGAGGAATTTCTTTATTCACCGCATCACATGTGGCTATCTGTTCAGGTCTTGAGCAGGCACTGTGGTCGGACGTAGCTCCAGGTCTGGGTCGGCTCAGCGCCTCGAAACCCTGAGTGGCGCTGGTCTGTCCACTGCCTCTCTCCACCTTTGTCATGCCTGAAACATCAGAGACACACTGGGAACCAGTGTCCGGTGATGCGCGTTGCGTTTCCTCGCTCATGTTTCCCTCGTTAATCACCCCTGACCTACTCAACCAGTCAGCACCTACGTTGTCGGCTCCCTTTATGTAAACCACGCGGAATGTGACCGGATACTCGGTAATGATGCTATGCAATAAACACAATAATAATCACACAATAACTAAATGTGTGGTGTATGTGAAGCTCACATTCACAGACGAATGAAATGCCGTGATACCACACAGATAAACACGCATTCACCGTCGATTCACCTATAACCTGCGACAGGTATAAGAAGGTGAGAACTGTGGTTAATCCCTCAGATCAACACAGACACAATAAACAATGACAAGATCTTGTACTTACAGATAAGGTACCTTTCCTTACGCACTCACTCAGACTCGTTTATACAAGCACTCGTAGGTGGCCTGATAGCTGGTTTCGCTCGTAGACACGGAGGGTACTCGCAGTATCTTGAGATGATTTCGTGAGTAGGGGCGTGCTGTATGCTTAACAGACAGACACACGCGCACACACTGGCACTGGCGGTGCTAAGGTGGTGACGTCACGTAGGAGCTAGGGCGGCGGCGGCTGGCGGCGGCGGCTGGCGGCGGGCGCTCGAGGCGGCGGCTGGCGGCGGCTGGCGGCGGTACCATGCACTACACTGTACACTGTGGTACAGGTACACTGTGGTAAAGTCACACACAGATTACTTAGGCGGCGGCACTGCCTTAGTTCACTCTGAGTCACTCACGACGATCTTTGTCACCAGGGGTTACCTGATACCAGTCTGTTTCGCTCTGGAGATTTGTCACTTTAGGCTTCTAAACAATATATTCCCACTCGTGATTCTGGCGAGTGTGTGGTATATCGCAAAGATGCTGAGTTAACTTGACGGTGAGGGATAGACGGTGATCAGTCTATTGGCCGGTAGAACAGAACACGTCCTCTTCGTATGGTCTCTCTCACGTGAATGAGTTTGCAAGGGTGCCGGGCATCTCGTGGCACACAACACAAAAGAAGTTACAATTTGACCAATAGCATTGCAGCAAATGAGCGGGAACCAATCATATTAGCTCGTTCGATGAGCAGTAGCAGGAGTGACGTCATGAACACGTCATAGCTGTTTTCCAACATCGCGCCGGTTGACCCCAGAGGTCAGACGCTGCTGGCGCCTTCCCCTCTGTCTCAGCGGGCACCAGCCATGTACTCACTGACCCTTTGGTAGCAAGTATACTTAGCTCCCTGTATCTACTTCCTGCCTAGACATACGGCGGCCTACGTATTTTAACAGTGTTCCTGGTTAAGTGGGCATTCTGGAGATACCCAACATGCTAGGTCACTATCCAGGATTAAGAGAGATAGGCTTTGTGCACGAAGATCAGTGCACTGTGCACTGCAATGCCATTCAAGTCAGCTGTGGGAGCATCTTGGGAGACATACTCCCACATCACTCGTATCCACTCGTGGAGAAACACCTAACTTAACACAGTTGACAGCCAATCACTAACACGGCAACCTAACTGCCGGTATGCAAAGGGATCACAAGAGTTCCAACTGGATACTCGGTAATGATGATATGCAATAAACACAATAATAATCACACAATAACTAAATGTGTGGTGTATGTGAAGCTCACATTCACAGACAAATGAAATGCAGTGATACCACACAGATAAACACGCATTCACCGTCGATTCACCTATAACCTGCGACAGGTATAAGAAGGTGAGAACTGTGGTTGATCCCTCAGATCAACACAGACACAATAAAACAATGACAAGATCTTGTACTTACAGATAAGGTACCTTTCCTTACGCACTCACTCAGACTCGTTTATACAAGCACTCGTAGGTGGCCTGATAGCTGGTTTCGCTCGTAGACACGGAGGGTACTCGCAGTATCTTGAGATGATTTCGTGAGTAAAGCGTGCTGTATGCTTAACAGACAGACACACGCGCACACACTGGCACTGACGGTGCGTGAGGTGGTGACGTCACGTAGGAGCTAGGGCGGTGGCGGCTGGCGGCGGGCGCTCGAGGCGGCGGCTGGCGGCGGTACCATGCACTACACTGTACACTGTGGTAATGTCACACACAGATTACTTAGGCGGCGGCACTGCCTTAGTTCACTCTAGGTCACTCACGACGATCTTTGTCACCAGGGGTTACCTGATACCAGTCTGTTTCGCTCTGGAGATTTGTCACTTTAGGCTTCTAAACAATATATTCCCACTCGTGATTCTGGCGAGTGTGTGGTATATCGCAAAGACGCTGAGTTAACTTGACGGTGAGGGATAGACGGTGATCAGTCTATTGGCCGGTAGAACAGAACACGTCCTCTTCGTATGGTCTCTCTCACGTGAATGAGTTTGCAAGGGTGCCGGGCATCTCGTGGCACACAACACAAAAGGAGTTACAATTTGACCAATAGCATTGCAGCAAATGAGCGGGAACCAATCATATTAGCTCGTTCGATGAGCAGTAGCAGGAGTGACGTCATGAACACGTCATAGCTGTTATTCCGATCGCGCCGGTTGACACTGTGGTAAAGTCACACACAGATTACTTAGGCGGCGGCACTGCCTTAGTTCACTCTGAATCACTCACAACGATCTTTGTCACCAGGGGTTACCTGATACCAGTCTTTTTCGCTCTGGAGATTTGTCACTTTAGGCTTCTAAACAATATTTTCCCACTCGTGATTCTGGCGAGTGTGTGGTATATCGCAAAGACGCTGAGTTAACTTGACGGTGAGGGATAGACGGTGATCAGTCTATTGGCCAGTAGAACAGAACACGTCCTCTTCGTATGGTCTCTCTCACGTGAATGAGTTTGCAAGGGTGCCGGGCATCTCGTGGCACACAACACAAAAGGAGTTACAATTTGACCAATAGCATTGCAGCAAATGAGCGGGAACCAATCATATTAGCTCGTTCGATGAGCAGTAGCAGGAGTGACGTCATGAACACGTCATAGCTGTTATTCCGATCGCGCCGGTTGACCCCAGAGGTCAGACGCTGCTGGCGCCTTCCCCTCTGTCTCAGCGGGCACCAGCCATGTACTCACTGACCCTTTGGTAGCAAGTATACTTAGCTCCCTGTATCTACTTCCTGCCTAGACATACGGCGGCCTACGTGCTCACAGCGAGAGCATCCCTCACCACGCCTTATCATGCTATGGGAAACGGTTTGGTAGAACGCTTCAATGGCACTCTCAAAAGATGTTGAAGAGAATGTGCATCGAACAGCCTCGGGAGTGGCCCAGGTATATCAACCCTTTGTTGTTTGCCTACAGGGAGGTGCCACAGGCTAGCACAGGGTTCTCACCCTTCGAGCTTTTGTACGGTCGGACAGTTAAAGGCCCTCTGCAGGTACTGAGTGGGAATATATTGTTTAGAAGCCTAAAGTGACAAATCTCCAGAGCGAAACAGACTGGTATCAGGTAACCCCTGGTGACAAAGATCGTCGTGAGTGACCTAGAGTGAACTAAGGCAGTGCCGCCGCCTAAGTAATCTGTGTGTGACATTACCACAGTGTACAGTGTAGTGCATGGTACCGCCACTCATCCTGAGCGTGTACCTCAGTACCTCGCGCCCGCCGCCGCCCTCACTCCTACGTGACGCCACCACCTCACGCACCGTCAGTGCCAGTGTGTGCGCGTGTGTCTGTCTGTTAAGCATACAGCACGCTTTACTCACGAAATCATCTCAAGATACTGCGAGTACCCTCCGTGTCTACGAGCGAAACCAGCTATCAGGCCACCTACGAGTGCTTGTATAAACGAGTCTGAGTGAGTGCGTAAGGAAAGGTACCTTATCTGTAAGTACAAGATCTTGTCATTGTTTATTGTGTCTGTGTTGATCTGAGGGATCAACCACAGCTCTCACCTTCTTATACCTGTCGCAGGTTATAGGTGAATCGACGGTGAATGCGTGTTTATCTGTGTGGTATCACGGCATTTCACTCGTCTGTGGATGTGAGCTTCACATACACCACACATTTAGTTATTGTGTGATTATTGTTGTGTTTATTGCATATCATCATTACCGAGTATCCGGTTGGAACTCTTGTGATCCCTTTGCATACCGGCAGTTAGGTTGCCGTGTTAATGATTGGCTGTCAACTGTGTTAAGTTAGGTGTTTCTCCACGAGTGGATACGAGTCGATTAGCAAGACGTCAAGAGTCTCGCTAATGCAACCATAGCTTTGCTGACGCCAATCGAAAGTCAATCAAGCACCCTGTGTATTAGTGGTTAAGTTAGTAAATAAACTACTGTTAAGTTTATGCGGTATTTCCGTTGAACCACTTCTGAATACTGCCAATATTACTCAAGCCTTCAGCTCTAAGTGTTCAGGGTATTAAAAGTATCAACACAAGACAGAACACGGAACAATGGGTATAAATTGGATAAATTTAGATTTAGGAAAGACTTGGGTAAATACTGGTTCGGTAACAGGATTGGTGATTTGTGGAACCCATTACCGCGTAACGTGGTGGAGGTGGGGTCCCTCGATTGTTTCAAGTGCGGGTTGGACATGTATATGAGTGAGATTGGGTGGTTATAGATAGGAGCTGCCTCGTATGGGCCAATAGGCCTTCTGCAGTTGCCTCTGTTCTTATGTTCTTATATATGAGCGAACCTAACCAACCCTACCTAACCTATCATAACCTAACCTAAACAAACACAACTAAGTCAATAAATTATTGTCTTAATATAAAATAATAATAATAATTCAAATAAACCATTTGGAAACAATTGATTAAAAAAAAAGAAAATCACTCAGAATTATTAGGCAAATCAGGCATTGCATAATAGGCCGAGTACTGCGTTCTGGCTACTAGGTACAACACACACACACACACACACACATATATTATATATTTATATAAATAAATAAGATATAATATATATAGTATTATATTATATCATATATATATATATATATAAATATATATATATATGATATAATATATATTATGATATATATATATATATATATATATATATATATATATATATATATATATATATAATATAATATATAATATATATAATATAATATATATATATATATCGCTATATATATATATATAGAGTATATATATATATCTAATATATATATAACTATATATATATATATATATATATATATATATATATATATGATATATATAAAATATTATATATCATATATTATATATATATATATATATATTTCTAATAATAATTAATAAATGTCGGGGGTTTTCACGTGTTCTCGTAAGAGAAGGGTTAAAGCAACAGTAGACTAGGATCTCTTTCCAGGTGGTTGCTCCAACCATAACCCTTACTCACCGTCGTTCGGCGGGTCTTCCCTCAATCTTCTAAGCTCCACTGCTGGCCTCGGAGAGTATCCCAGTCGCATCTCACAACCGGCCTTTAGATTATGAGATGAGTGAGAGCACAGATCGTTCCCTCAATCTGTGGCCCACCCCGACACCGAACTCTTATATAGCCTTCAGAGGTCGCCAACTGGTTT
>WNGS01047845.1:0-19440 GCA_020271785.1 Procambarus virginalis | reverse complement strand
AAAGCCACTATTATGCAAAGCGTTTCGGGCAGGAAAAACACTAAGACTAAAACTAATACTAATTGAGATTAAAGTATAAATTGTGTTAAAAAAAAAAGAATGGAAAAAAAAGGGGTGGGAACATTGCAAAAATAAGCAAAATACAATTTGGTCAACAAACAGCATTGTTTAAAATAGAAGACATGGGTTGACATTTTGGGGTGAGGTAGGTTACATTGAGTTAATTAGTTAGTACTTAGTTTTTATCTTAAACTGGTTGGGAGAGGTACAGTGTTGCTGTGCTGGTGAAAGAACACCTAAAGGTAAATTAAATAATGATTGCGAATCCACAAGAAGTTGACATAATAGCACTAGAGATCTGCAATCAGGATGATAAAATTTCCTTAAAGAATTTGACAGAAACACTTGCTGATAGGACATGAAGTTAGACAACTGAGGAAGAATTGAAACAGAAATTTCCTTAAGTACTTTCATATTTCAATAATACATCTTCAGAAGGAATCATTCCTCCTGAAGTTGTATTATTTAAATATGAAGTACTTATGGAAATTCCTGGTTCAATCTTCTTTCGCGGTCTGACACTGTCACATTTTTCATCACATGTTAATTTCCGTGATTTACACACAAATACATATACCACACATTATATATATATATATATATATATATATATATATATATATATATATATATATATATATATATATATATATATATATATATATATGCATATAAATAAAAAAAACATGAAAATAATTTTACCTTGCACCTAGATCCACCAAGCCTGTATGGTGTGCGTTTCAGTACTTCGGGAATCTGGAACGATCTGGAATCTCTTATCTGCAATGAAACAATACATATTATTGCACTTACCAAAACATGGATGAATGTAGAAAATAGAGAACTATTAGCTGAATATCAAATAAATGGATTTAATCTATTTCACACAGATAGATATATTAGACCGTGTATGTTAGGTAATATTTGAAATGTAGTCTCAAAAGACTACATTTCAACAGAAACGTGCCACACACCAGTCATAAGACTGAACCTCGTCGAGGCCAACGTCTAAATGAGAGCATGAACGAGTAAGAAATAATTTTTTAACACCAGGCATCATACACACACTGAATGCACCTGCAGACACACAACAAGCACTATCAACATAGCAAAGAATACTCCATAAAAAATCATTAAATTATTGACCAACATGAGAGAGGGTTAGCCAACATGAGAGGGTTGTATTGATTGCCTGAAAATATTTAAATTGTTTAATGTACTGAATGGCATTTTTCAAGTTACAACATTTTTTTAATTACTCTCCATACACTTGCACTGCTCGGCCTTGCCTCTCCATACACTAGCACTGCTCGGCCTTACTCTCCATACACCAGCACTGCTCGGCCTTGCCTCTCCATACACTAGCACTGCTCGGCCTTGCCTCTCCATACACCAGCACTGCTCGGCCTTGCCTCTCCATACACTGCACTGCTCGGCTTGCCTCTCCATACACTAGCACTGCTCGCCTTGCCTCTCCATACACCAGCACTGCTCGGCCTTGCCTCTCCATACACTAGCACTGCTCGGCTTGCCTCTCCATACACTAGCACTGCTCGGCCTTGCCTCTCCATACACTAGCACTGCTCGGCCTTGCCTCTCCATACACTAGCACTGCTCGGCCTTGCCTCTCCACACCAGCACTGCTCGGCCTTGCCTCTCCATACACCAGCACTGCTCGGCCTTGCCTCTCCATACACCAGCACTGCTCGGCCTTGCCTCTCCATACACTAGCACTGCTCGGCCTTGCCTCTCCATACACCAGCACTGCTCGGCCTTGCCTCTCCATACACCAGCACTGCTCGGCCTTGCCTCTCCATACACTAGCACTGCTCGGCTTGCCTCTCCATACACCAGCACTGCTCGGCCTTGCCTCTCCATACACCAGCACTGCTCGGCCTTGCCTCTCCATACACTAGCACTGCTCGGCCTTGCCTCTCCATACACTAGCACTGCTCGGCCTTGCCTCTCCATACACTAGCACTGCTCGGCCTTGCCTCTCCATACACCAGCACTGCTCGGCCTTGCCTCTCCATACACAGCACTGCTCGGCCTTGCCTCTCCATACACCAGCACTGCTCGGCCTTGCCTCTCCATACACCAGCACTGCTCGGCCTTGCCTCTCCATACACTAGCACTGCTCGGCCTTGCCTCTCCATACACCAGCACTGCTCGGCCTTGCCTCTCCATACACCAGCACTGCTCGGCCTTGCCTCTCCATACACTAGCACTGCTCGGCCTTGCCTCTCCATACACTAGCACTGCTCGGCCTTGCCTCTCCATACACCAGCACTGCTCGGCCTTGCCTCTCCATACACCAGCACTGCTCGGCCTTGCCTCTCCATACACCAGCACTGCTCGGCCTTGCCTCTCCATACACTAGCACTGCTCGGCCTTGCCTCTCCATACACCAGCACTGCTCGGCCTTGCCTCTCCATACACCAGCACTGCTCGGCCTTGCCTCTCCATACACCAGCACTGCTCGGCCTTGCCTCTCCATACACCAGCACTGCTCGGCCTTGCCTCTCCATACACCAGCACTGCTCGGCCTTGCCTCTCCATACACCAGCACTGCTCAGCCTTGCCTCTCCATACACCAGCACTGCTCGGCCTTGCCTCTCCATACACTAGCACTATAGCCAGCACTAGAATCTAATAATATAATAAAATAAGTGTTTACTTACGATAATATTTGCATGAAGCGTTTGTCCTCTGTCCGCTGACTGCACTGACGACAAAATGGCCGCTCTGTTGATCTGGCGTCGACGACGCTGTGACGTCACGGGTGAGGGCAGCAATGCGCATTTCGTCCCTCGACCCTTAATCATTCCCTCGTATATTTTATTTTATTTTTATTTTATTTTATTTATTTATTTATATACAAGAAGGTACATTGGGTTTGTGAGAATACATTGAATAGGACAGTTTTTCCAATCTTGTAAAGCCACTAGTACGCACAGCGTTTCGGGCAGGTCCTTAATCTAACAGATAATTTTAAGTAGGTAATTTCTATCAGAATTGATAAATGATAAATACATTACAAGAGAAAAATGAGATGAGAGAGCTTAGTAAGTATATTAAAGCACATTGTTATATTAAAGCTCTAATTGATTAGATTGAACAGCTTGATTGGTAATTAACAAGATTAATAGACACCATACAGCAGATTGCCAGCACATATAAGACAGCAATGAACACAATGGTAAAGATGTTCAGATTGGGTACATAAAGAATGGGAGACTGGGTAGCAATAGATACAGATAAACAAGAATAATAAACACCATACAACAGATTAGCAGCACATATATATAATTGGCGAGACAATTACTTATCATTTACTTATCTTAGTTAGCAAATAGGGGATATTTGGCTAAGATTTCTGGTAGCAGATCATTTTGAATGAAATATTTAAACATCTCTAGAACATTTATTATAAAATTGTCTCTGAATTCAATTCAATTCAATTGAAGTCTTTTGGCACTCCATCACATAGTGACAGAGTGTGTGCTTGTTGACCCAGTTTACATTTTGTTAGGTCTACATCAGCAGATAATTAGAAATCCTAGAGAGAGTTGTAACACAGTTTAAGCCGAAGAGTAGTAACATCTAGAAGTCTGCTGATTTTATTGGATGATCCATAGATGTGTGGCTCCTCTTGCATGATAGTATGATGATAGATGGAATTACTGGTGTCAATTTCACTTTGCCTCAGATCTACAAGATCTTGTTGAAGTTCTCGGTGTACTTCTGCTCTCAGATTGCTCATTGACAATCCAAGGTTACACTCAACGGCTCCTTTAAAGGCAGATTCTTTGGCTAACTTATCAGCTCTATCATGCATTCGGAGGCCAACATGAGATGGAGACCACATGAAATGGACTTTGTTACCATCCTTAATAATTTTGTTGTATTAGTGTCTAGCTTCAGACACGAGCATGTTACAGTTATGTCCTAAAGAGTTGAGAGCATTTAAGGATGATAAGGAGTCACTTACAATTAATGTATCAAGTTTGGAGACTTGTACACATTTCAGTGCAAGGAGCAAGGCAAATAGTTCAGTCTGAAGGGTAGAGGCCCAGTTGTTTATACGGACTCCTCACTCAAAGTATAGGCCATCGCCCATTGTCAGAACAACTGCACTTCCAGTTGCACCCGTGGTGCGGTGTAGGGAACCATCAGTGTATATGATTTGAGAGAGAGAATGTTCTGTGGACAGAGCATCAATATGGCTTAAGGCGTTGAGCTTTGCCTCAAGACGAAGCTTGGGCTGATCTCTAATTTGCTTCTTGGGAGGAAAGGGAGGGATTAAACCTGGAAAGAGTGTAACCTCCCACGGTGCAGGAAAGTGTCGTTGTTGTTTCTCTTGGTACAAATCATGAACCCCATACATTCTGAGTTGAGTTCCAGCTTTTGTTATCCATTTGGAACAATGCTGATCTTCAATAAAGAAATTCTGGCGGGCTTCTGTGCAAGGACTAGGATGAGTTAGCCTAAGCATTTTAATACTAATTTGACAGTTAATTTCAGTAACACGATCAACAACGCTCGGAATATTAAGTTCCTTTCTCATATTAAGTATCTTTGTGGTACGAGGGCACCCAAGGATTATCCAAGGATTATTATATCATCAAGGCTTCGTTCTGCAATTTTTCAAGCCCTCCAAGCTTTCTTTCAGGCATCAAAACAAGCAGAGGTGCAGCATAATCCACTAAAGATCTGATGTATGCAAGGTATATCATTTTGACAATTCTGACATTGGCACCATAGCCTGAGTGATAACCTGCAACAGCCTTGAGAACTCGGAGCCTCTCTTTATACTGACGACAGAGTCTGAATACAACAGGACCATACAGTGGCACCTCAAGGCCAAGGTATTTGAATCTGTTTACATAGTCAAGCTGGGAGCCATCAGACAGTTGCATCTTGCGAACAGCTCCTCCCTGCCTGGGTGGGCGCCGATTTAGTATCTTTGTTTTCTCTGCTGAGATAATTAAACCTAGGTTCTGACATGAGTCTAATACAGAGTTAAGAGTGTTCTGCATGATAGCATACCCAGTGGTGTGTAACATTATATCATCAGCATACCCAGTGGTGTGTATCTATATCATCATCATACCCAGTTGTGTGTATCATTATATCATCAGCATACCCAGTTGTGTGTATCATTATATCATCGGCATACCCAGTTGTGTGTATCAATATATCATCAGCATACCCAGTGGTGTGTATCATTATATCATCGGCATACCCAGTGGTGTGTATCATATCATCAGCATACCCAGTGGTGTGTATCATTATATCATCAGCATACCCAGTGGTGTGTATCATTATATCATCAGCATACCCAGTGGTGTGTATCATTATATCATCAGCATACCCAGTGGTGTGTATCATTATATCATCAGCATACCCAGTGGTGTGTATCATTATATCATTAGCATAGCTATAATGATGTGGACGTTGGGTTTGCTCGGTACAGAGTTTAACAGCGTGTTTATTAAGATATTAAATAAGGTAGGACTGAGGACACCTTCCTGTGAGGTACCTAGTTCGAAGTCTCTTGTTATCATTAATAACTTTGTTGTATTTGTGCCTAGCTTCAGACACGTGCATGTTACAGTATGTCTTAAAGACTTGAGAGCAATTAAGGATGATAAAGAGTCACAATTAATGTATAAGTTTAGAGACTTGTACACATTTCAGTGCAAGAAGCAAGGAAAATAGTTCGGATTGAAGGGGGTAGAGGCCCAGTTGTTTATACGGACTTCCCACTCATAATATAAGCTTTTGATACAGTGCCACATAAAAGACTGATTAAAAAGATAGAGGTTCACTATATTGTGGATTCTATATTAAGCTGAATTAGGGCATGGCTATACCAAAGGAAACAAAGATTTAGAATCAATGGAGTTAAGTCGCAACACATGGTTTTACACATGGCCGTTCATGTTTAACAAATTTACTCTCTTTTTATTCCAGCATAGTTGAGGCAGTTGATAGTGGTAAGGATTGTGATGTTGTGTTTCTTGACTTTAGCAAAGCTTTTGATACAGTGCCACATGAAACAATGTTGACCTTCAATAAAGACATTCTGGAGGGCTTCTGTGCAAGAGTTAGGATGAGCTAGCCTTAGCATTTTTATACCAATTTGACAGTTAATTTCAGTAACACGATAAACAACGCTCGGAATATTAAGTTCCTTCCTCATGTTAAGTATCTTTGTGGTACGAGGGGCATCCAAAGATTATCTTCAAGGCTTCGTTCTGCAAGTTTTCAAGCCCTTTAAGCTTTCTTTCAGTCATCAAGGCAAGCAGAGGTGCAGCATAATCCACTAAAGATTTGATGTATGCAAGGTACATCATTTTGACAATTGTGACATTGGCACGATAGCCTGAGTGATAACCTGCAACATCTCCAAGAGGGCTTATGGAGCCTCTCATTATACTGACGACAGAGTTTGAATATAAAAGGACAATACAAGGCAAATTTTAAGGTATTTGAATCTGTTAACATAGTCAAGCTGGGAGCCACCAGACAGTTGCATCTTGTGAACAGCTCCTCCTTGCCTGGGTGGACACCCGTTTAGTATCTTTGTTTCCTCTGCTGAGATATGACTAAACCGAAGCCCTGACATGAGACTAATACAGAGTTAAGAGTGTTCTGCATGTTAGCATAACAAGTAGTGTGTATCATTATATCATCAGCATACCCAGTAGTGTGTATCATTATATCATCATGTATGATGATACATGATACAAGGAGGTTTAAATTGATCGATCGAACGATCTAAATTGGGTACTGAAATATGGTCAAAAGATTGGCAGATGCCGTTTAATACTGACAAATGTAAGGTTTAAAGGATAGGTAATGACGATAGATCGAGTTACAAGATATAAGTGAGATGCATGCATGGTGCTGAGATTGTGAAGTCGAATTATAAAAGGGATCTGGGAGTTATGATTAGTAAGAATTTAAAAAAAATCAATGAATAAATGTTCGTAATAAGGCAAAGAGAACACTGGGATTTATGTATTGAAACATTAGTAATAATTAAGATATCGGTTCATAATTGTTCTTCAGACATATCTTGCTCTGGGTAGGCTCCATTTAGATATATATATGCACTTCACTTTTGGTCACAGTATATCCACAGCATGGATATAAATATACTAGAATGCGTCCAGCGGAGGATAACAAAGTTAATACCCCAAAATAGAAACCTGTCACATGAAGAAAGATTGTCAAAGCTTAAATTACATTCTCAAGAAAGACAAAGAATTATAGCTAGGTGACATGTGGTTTATGTTTTTGTTGATTTGTTTCTATATTTTCATAAATAAAGCATGCTTACTGTCTTATTCCAAGTTTTACGACAATTTTACAAGGTTTAAAATATAAAGCTCAATATTTTTCAGCTTTTTTATACAGGAATTATACGTTAATATAACATTATAATAACGTAACGATGTCGTGTAAATAACGTTATATTGACGACATATAAATGTTATATTTATGTTATAAGAACGTAAATTGGATAGGTTTACATAGAGTAAACAAAAAAAAACGAAATGTTGATTGAAAATTGTTTATTTTTATATATAAAGCATGAAAACATTATAATTCCATAGCATTTACTATTATTTTAAATTTTTACATAAATCTTAAAAAACTGTGTCTCAAGAATACATGTTTTTAGTTATATCTAGTGGTTTTAAGAACGTCAGAAATACGTATTTATGTCAAATGTTAGAGTATTACCTTTGTGGCACCATTTAAAAACGTTCACAAACGTTCTGTGTTTGCTGGGGATATCCTCCTCTAGCCTCAGGCAGGATATCCTCCTCTAGCCTCAGGCACGGATATCCTCCTCAGCTCTTGGCAGGATATCCTCCTCATGCACGTGGCACGATATCCTCCTCAAGCCCAACGCAGGATATCTTCCTCATGCCCATGGTAGGATATCCTCCTCAAGGTCAAGGTAGGATATCCTCTTCAAGCCCTGGCAAGATATCCTCCTCAAGCCTATGGCAGGATATCATTATCAAGCCCATGGCAGGATATCCTCCTCAAGCCCAAGGGAGGATATCCTCCTAAAGCCCAGGCAGGATATCCTCCTCAAGCCCATGGCAGGATATCCTCCTCAAGCCCAATGGAGGATATCCTCCTAAAGCCCAAGGCAGGATATCCTCCTAAAGCCCATTTCAGAATTTCCTCCTCAAGCCCAAGGCATGATATCCTTCTCAAGAGCATGGCAGGATATCCTTCACACGCCCAAGGCAGGATATCTTCCACAAGCCAAAGGCAGGATATCCTCCTCACGCCCAAGGCAGGATATCCTTGACATGCCCATGGCAGTATATCCTCCTCAAGCCTCAGGCAGGATATCCTCCTCAAGGTCAAGGGAGGATATCCTCCTCAAGCCCATGGCAGGATATCCTCCTCAAGCCCATGGCAGGACATCCTCCTCAAGGCCATGGCAGGATATCCTCCTCAAGCCCATGGCAGGATATCCTCCTCAAGCCCATGGCAGAATATTCTCCTCGAGCCCATGGCAGGATATCCTCGTCATGCCGAAGGCAGGATATCCTCCTCAAGCCCAAGAGAGGATATCCTCCTCAAGCCCAAGAAAGGATATCCTCCTCAAGCCCAATTCAGGATTTCCTCCTCAAGCCCATGGCAGGATATTCTCCTGAAGCCCAAGACAGGATATCATCCTCAACCATAGGCAGGATATCCTCCTCATGCACATGGCAGGATATCCTCATCATGCCCAATGCAGGATATCCTTCTCAAGCCGAAGACAGGATATCATCCTCTAGCCTCAGGCAGGATATCCTCCTCTAGCCTCAGGCAGGATATCCTCCTCAAGCTCTTGGCAGGATATCCTCCTCATGCACGTGGCACGATATCCTCCTCAAGCCCAACGCAGGATATCTTCCTCATGCCCATGGTAGGATATCCTCCTCAAGGTCAAGGTAGGATATCCTCCTCAAGCCCTTGGCAAGATATCCTCGTCAAGCCTATGGCAGGATATCATTATCAAGCCCATGGCAGGATATCCTCCTCAAGCCCAAGGGAGGATATCCTCCTAAAGCCCAAGGCAGGATATCCTCCTCAAGCCCATGCAAGGATATCCTCCTCAAGCCCAATGGAGGATATCCTCCTTAAGCCCATTTCAGAATTTCCTCCTCATGCCCAAGGCATGATATCCTTCTCAAGCGCATGGCAGGATATCCTTCACACGCCCAAGGCAGGATATCTTCCACAAGCCAAAGGCAGGATATCCTCCTCACGCCCAAGGCAGGATATCCTTGACATGCCCATGGCAGTATATCCTCCTCAAGACCCAGGCAGGATATCCTCCTCAAGGCCATGGCAGGATATCCACCTGAAGCCCAAGATAGGATATTCGCCTCAAGTCCAAGGCAGAAAATCCTCATTATGCCCATGGCAGGTTATCCTTCTTACACCCAAAGCAGGATATGCTTATCAAGCCCAAGACAGGATATTCTCCTCTAGCCTCAGGCAGGATATCCTCCTAAAGGTCAAGGTAGGATATTCTCCTTAATCCCATGGCAGGATATCCTCCTAAAGCCCAAGGCAGGATATCCTCCTCATGGTCAAGGCAGGATTTCCTCCTCAAGCCCAAGGCGGGATATCCTCCTGAAGCCCATTGCAGGATATCCTCCTCAAGTCCATGGCAGGATATCCTCCTTAAGCCAAAGAGAGGATATCCTTCTCAAGCCATAGATATGATATCCTCCCCATGACCATGGCAGGATATCCTCCTCAAGCCCATGGCAGGATATCCTCGTCAAGCCCAAGGCAGGATATCCTTCTCAAGGTCAAGGCAGGATATCCTCCTCAAGCCCATGGCCGGATATCCTCGTCAAACCCAAGGTAGGATATCCTCCTCAAGGTCAAGGCAGGATTTCCTCCTCAAGCCCAAGGCAGGATATCCTCCTCAAGCCCAAGGCAGGATATCCTCCTCAAGCCCAAGGAAGGATATCCTCCTTAAGGCGAAGGTAGGATATCATCCTCAAGCCTTTTGCAGGATATCCTCCTAAAGCCCATTGCTGGATATCCTCCTTAAGCCAAAGAGAGGATATCCTTCTCAAGCCATGGATAGGATAACCTCCTCATGACCATGGCACGATATCCTCCTCACGCCCAAGGTAGGATATCCTTCTCAAGCCCAAGACAGGATATCCTCCTCTAGCCTCAGGCAGGATATCCTGCTCAAAGTCAAGGCAGGATATCCTCCTCAAGCCCATGGCAGGATATCCTCCTCAAGCACATGGCAAGATATCCTCCTCAAGCTCAACGCAGGATATCATCCTCAAAGCCATGGCAGGATATCCTCCTCTAGGACAAGGCAAGATATACTACTCAAGCCCATAGCAAGATCTCCTCCTCAAGCCCATGGTAGGATATCCTCCTCAAGTCAATGACAGGATATCCTCCTCAAACCCAAGGGAAGATATCCTACTCAAGCCCAAGGGAGGATATCCTCCTCAAGCCCTAAGGAGGATATCCTCCTCAATCCCATAGCAGGATATCCTCCTCAAGCCCAAGGCAGGATATCCTCCTCAAGGCCAAAGCATGATCTCCTCCTCAACCTATTGCATGATATCCTCCTCAAGCCCAAAACAGGACATCCTCCTCAAGCACATTGCCGGATATCCTCCTTAAGCCAAAGAAAGGATATCCTACTCAATCCAAGGCAGGATATCCTCCTCATGCCCATGGCAGGATATCCTTCTCATGCCCAAGGCAGGGTATCTTTCTCAAGCCGAAGACAGGATATCCTCCTCTAGCCTCAGGCAGGACATCCTTCTCAAGGTCAGGGCAGTATATCCTCCTCAAGCTCATTGCAGGATATCCTCCTCAAGCACGTGGCACGATATCCTCCTCAAGCCCAACGCAGGATATCTTCCTCATGGCCATGGTAGGATATCCTCCTCAAGGTCAAGGTAGAATATCCTCCTCAAGCCCTTGGCAAGATATCCTCCTCAAGCCTATGGCAGGATATCACTATCAAGCCCATGGCAGGATATCCTCCTGAAGCCCAAGGGAGGATATCCTCCTAAAGCCCAAGGCAGGATATCCTCCTCAAGCCCATGGCAGGATATCCTCCTCAAGCCCAATGGAGGATATCCTCCTAAAGCCGAAGGCAGGATATCCTCCTCAAGCCCATTGCAGGATTTCCTCCTCAAGCCCAAGGCATGATATCCTTCTCAAGCGCATGGCAGGATATCCTTCACACGCCCAAGGCAGGATATCTTCCACAAGCCAAATGCAGGATATCCTCCTCACGCCCAAGGAAGGATATCCTTCACATGTCCATGGCAGTATATCCTCCTCAAGACCCAAGCAGGATATCCTCCTCAAGGCCATGGCAGGATATCCACCTGAAGCCCAAGATAGGATATTCGCCTCAAGCCCAAGGCAGGAAATCCTCATTATGCCCATGGCAGGTTATCCTTCTCACACCCAAGGCAGGATATTCTTCTCAAGCCCAAGACAGGATATTCTCCTCTAGCCTCAGGCAGGATATCCTCCTCAAGGTCAAGGCAGGAT
The DNA here is from genome assembly GCA_020271785.1 of Procambarus virginalis. NCBI lineage: Eukaryota > Metazoa > Arthropoda > Malacostraca > Decapoda > Cambaridae > Procambarus > Procambarus virginalis. The sequence continues at coordinate 7,803 of WNGS01047845.1, read as the reverse complement.
TTCCTCCTCAAGCCCTAAGGAGGATATCCTCCTCAATCCCATAGCAGGATATCCTCCTCAAGCCCAAGGCAGGATATCCTCCTCAAGGCCAAAGCATGATCTCCTCCTCAACCTATTGCATGATATCCTCCTCAAGCCCAAAACAGGACATCCTCCTCAAGCACATTGCCGGATATCCTCCTTAAACCAAAGAGAGGATATCCTACTCAACCCAAGGCAGGATATCCTCCTCATGCCCATGGCAGGATATCCTTCTCATGCCCAAGGCAGGGTGTCTTTCTCAAGCCGAAGACAGGATATCCTCCTCTAGCCTCAGGCAGGATATCCTCCTCAAGGTAAGGGCAGTATATCCTCCTCAAGCTCATTGCAGGGTATCCTCCTCAAGCACGTGGCACGATATCCTCCTCAAGCCCAACGCAGGATATCTTCCTCATGGCCATGGTAGGATATCCTCCTCAAGGTCAAGGTAGAATATCCTCCTCAAGCCCTTGGCAAGATATCCTCCTCAAGCCTATGGCAGGATATCACTATCAAGCCCATGGCAGGATATCCTCCTGAAGCCCAAGGGAGGATATCCTCCTAAAGCCCAAGGCAGGATATCCTCCTCAAGCCCATGGCAGGATATCCTCCTCAAGCCCAATGGAGGATATCCTCCTAAAGCCGAAGGCAGGATATCCTCCTCAAGCCCATTGCAGGATTTCCTCCTCAAGCCCAAGGCATGATATCCTTCTCAAGCGCATGGCAGGATATCCTTCACACGCCCAAGGCAGGATATCTTCCACAAGCCAAAGGCAGGATATCCTCCTCACGCCCAAGGAAGGATATCCTTCACATGTCCATGGCAGTATATCCTCCTCAAGACCCAGGCAGGATATCCTCCTCAAGGCCATGGCAGGATATCCACCTGAAGCCCAAGATAGGATATTCGCCTCAAGCCCAAGGCAGGAAATCCTCATTATGCCCATGGCAGGTTATCCTTCTCACACCCAAGGCAGGATATTCTTCTCAAGCCCAAGACAGGATATTCTCCTCTAGCCTCAGGCAGGATATCATCCTCAAGGTCAAGGTAGGATATCCTCCTTAATCCCATGGCAGGATATCCTCCTAAAGCCCAAGGCAGGATATCCTCCTCAAGGTCAAGGCAGGATTTCCTCCTCAAGCCCAAGGCAGGATATACTCCTCAAGCCAAAGGCGGGATATCCTCCTGAAGCCCATTGCAGGATATCCTCCTCAAGTCCATGGCAGGATATCCTCCTTAAGCCAAAGAGAGGATATCCTTCTCAAGCCATAGATAGGATATCCTCCCCATGACCATGGCAGGATATCCTCCTCAAGCCCATGGAAGGATATCCTCGTCAAGCCCAAGGCAGGATATCCTTCTCAAGGTCAAGGCAGGATATCCTCCTCAAGCCCATGGCCGTATATCCTCCTCAAGTTCAAGGCAGGATTTCCTCCTCAAGCCCAAGGCAGGATATCCTCCTCAAGCCCAAGGCAGGATATCCTCCTCAAGCCCAAGGCAGGATATCCTCCTCAAGCCCAAGGCAGGATATCCTCCTCAAGCCCAAGGCAGGATATCCTCCTCAAGGCGAAGGTGGGATATCATCCTCAAGCCTTTTGCAGGATATCCTCCTAAAGCCCATGGCAGGATATCCTCCTTAAGCTAAAGAGAGGATATCCTTCTCAAGCCATAGATAGGATAACCTCCTCATGACCATGGCACGATATCCTCCTCACGCCCAAGGCAGGATATCCTTCTCAATCCCAAGACAGGAAATCCTCCTCTAGCCTCAGGCAGGATATCCTGCTCAAAGTCAAGGCAGGATATCCTCCTCAAGCCCATGGCAGAATATCCTCCTCAAGCACATTGCAAGATATCCTCCTCAAGCCCAACGCAGGATATCATCCTCAAAGCCATGGCAGGATATCCTCCTCTAGGACAAGGCAAGATATACTACTCAAGCCCATAGCAAGATATCCTCCTCAAGCCCATGGTAGGATATCATCCTCAAGTCAATGACAGGATATTCTCCTCAAACCCAAGAGAAGATATCCTACTCAAGCCCAAGGGAGGATATCCTCCTCAAGCCCTAGGGAGGATATCATCCTCAATCCCATAGCAGGATATCCTCCTCAAGCCCAAGGCAGGATATCCTCCTCAAGCCCAAAACAGGACATCCTCCTCAAGCACATTGCCGGATATCCTATTTAAGCCAAAGAGAGGATATCCTACTCAACCCAAGGCAGGATATCCTCCCCCCCCCCTTACGTCGAAATTATAGTATAGGATTGAATTAGGGAATGTTAGGTTTATATGTGAAAATATATTTCTACCTTAAATAGTATAATTTCGAGGTAAGGGGGGGTCTAAACCCCTCTGGTTATGGGTTAGGATAAGGAAAATTGGGTAAATGGTAATTGAATAGTTTTGGCGAGTTATATCCCTTTCTAAATAAGGTTAGGTTAAGGATGGTTACGTTGAACTGATGTAGAGAAAATTCCCATTGTTATCTTATTTTCCAATAACCTCCCTCCCCAGGTAATAGAGGTTAGGTTGAGGATGGTTGTATTGATGTGAAAAAAATGCTACGAGTATGATGCAATATTGAACCAAGATCCGTGTATCAGAGGTTAGGTCCAGGGTGGTTGGGTTGATGCATAAACAACACTTTCTTCCCATAAATACAATAAATTTGAAGTTAGATAAAGGGAGGTTAGGTCCAGAACGGTTGGGTTGATGTGTAAAAACAAAAAAAAAACTACCCAACAATATAGCTACAATATTGAACACAATTCCAAGCTTAAAAGGAGAGGGGCTGTTAGGTCCATATCCAAAACATCACTTTTCTATGAATATGGTTACAATGTTCAGCAAAGGACCTAGTAGGTTAGGCACAGTGCGGATAGGTTCATATCCAAAACTTCACTTTTCGAAGAAAATAGATAAAATATTCAAGAAAGTTCCAAGACACTTGCAGGTTAGGCACGGGCATTTAGGTTCAGATAAAAAAAAACATAACTTCTCTGAGTATATGTCGAATCAGAGGTTAGGTCCAGGTTTAGATGGAATGGGTGAAAATGTGGGTAAAATGGGCTTTGGCTGTGCTATGATACACAACATTTAGGCATATTTGGTGGAAATTGTCTCCAATTTGGTGGCGATAGCTTAAATTTCCCCAACTTTAATCAAATCTGCTAGGTCAGGGTTAGGTAAGGCTATGTAGGATAGGCTGGAATATGTGAAAACTTGGCTAAACTTCAGTCAAACTTGGCTTGGCTGTGCTATGTAACAAAACATTTTGGGAATATTTGGTAGAAATTGTCTTAAATTAGGTTGAATTTAGGTGAGTAAGCATAAATTTTACGAACTTTAATCAAATCTAGCTTGGGATATGCTAGGTCAGGTTAGGTAAGGTTGTGTAGGGTAAGATGGAATAGGTGAAAACTTGGGTGAAAATAAACTTTGGCTATGCTAAGATACAAAACATTTGGGTATATTCAGTGGAAATTAGCTTAAATTAGGTTGAATTTAAAAAATATAAATAAATAAAAAATAAATATGTTTATTCAGGAAAGGTACATACATAGAGAGATATTACATAAGTTGATCGATTTATAGATAGAGCTAGTACATACAATGCCTAAAGCCACTATTACGCAATGCGTTTCGGGCAAGAAACGGTGGGAAAGGTGGGAAAGGCATGAATTTTGCCAACTTAAATCAAATCTAACATTGAATATGCCGGGTGAGGCTGGGTAGGGTTGTCTAGGGCAGGTTGGGATAGGTGAAAACTCAGCTAAAATGAGCTTTGGCCGTGCTATGTTACAAAACCTTTTTGGGTATATTTGGTGGAAATTGTCTTAAATCAGGTCAAATTTATGTGGGATAACTTAATTTTCGCCGACTTTAATCAAATCTAGGTTTGGATATGCTAGGATAAGTTAGGTAAGGATGCGTAGGGTAGGATGGAATAGGAAATAATGTAGGTAAAAATGGGCTTTGGCGATGCTATGATACACAACATTTAGATATATTTGGTGGGAATTGTCATAAATTAGGTCGAATTTAGGTGGCATATCTTAAATTTCGCCAACTTCAAACAAATCTAGGTTCGGATATGTTAGGTTAGGTTAGGTGAGGTGGTGTAAGGGTAGGATGGAAATAGGAGAAAATGTTGGTGAAAAAAAATGGGCTTTGACAGTGCTATGATTCACAACATTTGGGTATATTTGGTGGAAATTGTCTTAAATTAGGTCAAATTTAGGTGGGGATAGCTTCAATTTCGCCAATTTTAACCAAATCTAGGTTTGGATATGCTAGGTTGGGTAAGGTTGCGTAGGGTAAGATGGAATAGGAGAAAATGTAGATAAAAATGGGCTTTGGCGATGCTATGATACACAACATTTGGGTATATTTGGTGGGATTTGTCTTAAATTAGGTCGAATTTATGTTGGATAGCTTAAATTTCGCTGACTTTAACCAAATCCAGGTTTGGATATGCTAAGTTGGGTTAGGTGAGGTGGTGTAGGGTAGGATGGAATAGGAGCAAATGTGGATAAAAATGGGCTTTGGCAGTGCTTTGATACACAACATTTGTGTATATTTGGTGGAAATTGTCTTAAATTAGGTCGAATTTAGGTGGTATATCTTAAATTTCACCAACTTGAACTAAATCTAGGTTTGGATAAGCTAGGTCAGGTTAGGTGAGGTCGTGTAGGGAAGGACATATATAATATCTTAGAGGTAATGAACTAGCATGTTTATGAAATAGTGTAAATTTTCCTATTTGGGGTTCGAGCTATATGACCAACTCATGTAATGTTTGGACAGAGGTGACATAGGCTTGTATGTGAGGATATGGGATGCTCATATTTAGTTAGTTTAGCTTTTGCTAGGTTGAATTTAGTCAAATTTGTGTAGTATAAGTATATTTTTTGATAGATTTAGATGAATTTAGGTTTTAATAGGATGCATTTTGATAAGATATAGCAAATTTGCTTAAAATTATCATACAAAATACTGACTTCACCTAACCCCACCTGCCCTAACATAACTAAGGCTAGAACAAATAACTCTGTTAGATGGTTTGCATAAATAAATATGGGTGGTCTGATTGGAGAGGATGTAACAAGGAAGGTATTAATAAGACATTAAAAACAATGGACATATGTTAGATGAATAGTTTAGCACTAATAATGTTGAAATATTAATGGAAAATAAATGTGTTTTATATTGAGCTCATCGGAAGTCATATGTACCATTTTTATATGTGAAATTCTGACTTTTGGGGAGTTGGTTAAACTCAGCACATTATAATTAATATCCTAAGTATACCTAGAGAAATATCATGCAAATTGTGTATTGTTCGACCTAGTTGGTTGTGTTTGTATTTGTACATATAAAGCACAACTAATATACTTGAGTATTAATTGTGCAGATTAAGTATTTTGCATAAGTTGTATGATTATTGCAATTATGTATTGATTATATTTCTATAAATTGTGTATTGTTTTGTGCAAGTTGTATGTATTAACTGTATATGTTTTGTATGTGTATTTGTGGAAATTGTGTAGTTGTGTATTTAATGAATATGTGCTAGTTATGTATGGTTCATACTTTGGAAAGTTGTGTATTGATTATATTTTTGAGCAAGTTGTGTAAATGTCGCAATTGTATTTGTGTAAATCGTGTATTTATGCTAGTTGTGTATTTTCATATTTGGGGTAGTTATGTATTGTACGTATTTGTGCTAGATATGTATTTGTGCAAGTTGTGTAATAATTATGAAAGATGAGTAATATTTGTGAACGTTGTGTATTAATTGCGCATGTTGTGTAATTGGATATGGACGAATTGTTAAATTTATACCTTTGTGTATTGATTGTCATTGTTCAAGTTGAGTAATTATATAGCAAGTTTTCTTGTATTAATTGTGCAAAGATGTATAATAATTACACAAATTGTGTAATAATTGTCCATGTTTTATAATAATTTTTTGTGCTAATAGTGCATTTATGCAAGTTGTGTTTTTAATTTGTTGAAGTGGAACTGGTGCAACTGTATTTTTGTGTGGAAATTGTGTATTTTGTGTAAGCTCTGTAATCTGAAAAAATAGATCTTCATGGTGTAAGTGTATTTTGGTTTATGAGACAATGTGTGGGTATTTTGTGAAAATTATGTTTGTGAAATTGTGTAATTTTAGTGAAAGCGCATTTTTTTATTGACTAAATGCATAAGCATTTTAATATATTTGTGCAAATACCATACTTCGTGTAAATGTCATACTAGGAGTGTACATGCAATATTGTGTAAATGGTATATTTTGTGTGCAACTGACATATTTGTATGTAAATATCATATTTTGTCTATAAATTACTTATTTTTGTGCGATGGAATATTTTGAGCGTAAATAATATATTTTGTGCATAAATGGTATTTTGGTGTGTAAATGCTGTATTTTTCTGTGAATGGCGTAAATTACTTCTGATTAATGGGGAAATAGTGGCAAAAAACTAGGCTATTCTCTATGAATGTATGGGTTGTGGAGTGGGTGTAGGTATGTATGCTTGTATTTGCGACTGTTGGTTTAGAAACAAGTTAGCTGACTTGCGTAGCAAGACTAGGGTTTTTTTGAGGTGTAGAAAGGATTAACCTATGAATATAGTGGCTAGCGTCCGGCTGAGTTGCTAGATTGATGAATTGAGGTGCGACATTTGGATAGCTATTTCATGGATGTGAGGACAGTTGACTAGCCTATGAACACAGCTACTAATCAGCTGTGCTGCCAGATGTGTGATAACTACTTGTGGATTATAGAACGATATCTAGCTATGGGTTTCATAATTGCTGTTGTGTATAAAACTAGAATGAGAACTATTTATTAAAACTATTATTGTAAACTAATACTTAAGTGGGATCCCTTGGTTGTTTTAAGCATAGGGTGGACAAGAATATGAATGAGATTGGGTGGAAATGTATAGGAGCTGCCTTGTATGGGCCAATAGGACTTCTGCAGTTGCCTTTATTCTTATGTTTAGCTGACCTGCAATGCTGCCAGATGTACGATTCTGCTTAAATTGCGGTACGACATTTGGGTTAATGTTATACTTTTGTACTTATTACCGAATAATAATTACAGTTGTGGATGACTAAAATGTATATTCTTAAACCTCTGATTAGGTTAGGTAGGGATGGTTAGTCTAGTCATTTTTGAATAATAACATCAAATTCACATGCCAGTAGGACGCTAAAGGCCGCATTGGTTATCTGGTGACGTCATACATAGTTGACCAGTCAGGTGCTGTGATACCTTGACACTTATATGCTAATGGCCAGCAATACCTTATCCCTATACCTGAAGTCGCTTTTCGTGATGTCAGTAAACAACCGCAACTGGTCTGTAGAATGTATTTGTTTGTTATATAATAAGTTAGGTTAGGATGGTATGATAGGGTTTATGAAATGAATAACAGAAAATAGGAGCAATTAGTGAAAATACGAGCCAATGTAGCTGAATATCGACTCTGGTGAAGCACAGAGTACAGTTGAAGTATTAAGCCTGATTAAGAGTTCACACTTATGTGTGAACCTCTTAGGATCCGCATTTAGCGTGTTGGCTATAAGCTTTGAGCTCATTGGCGCCTCGCACTGCATTAGGGATGATGACGTCAGAAAAGAAGGTGACTGCAGAAGGCCTTATTTCAAAACATGAGAGGCTTGCTTTTACTGAATGAGAATTTTGATTTGTTATATGCTACAGTAAGGTGTGGGGAGGCATGTTTTGAGTGAATGTGAGATGCGCATAT
>WNGS01047841.1:0-18666 GCA_020271785.1 Procambarus virginalis | reverse complement strand
TGTGGTAAAAACTCCAGGCAGTATATCTCCTTTTAATTGACTTCAATAAATTAAAGTTTATCTTATTTTTTTTTAGTAGGTAAGAAATTGAGTGGACTGTATGTACTTGTTAAAACTGCCTGAAATTAATCTCACACAAATTGGGGGGACAATTTGTAGCTTAAACCACTTTGTAATGGCTCCTTCTTAAACTACAAATTGTTTACCTAAGTTTAATTATATTATTTTATCATACCACATATGGTGGTCTAATCTACTATTATTTCAACAATTATTACTAGTTATGAATACTACTACTACAATAACTAGAATGGCCTTATCTGAGCCTGTAGTAAGGGCCTGCTAAGGCTGTGTCATGTTAGCATCTATGTGGGTGTGGCCCTGTGCCTCATGGTGCCAATGGCGGCTGTGGAGGCCTTCAAGGCTGGCAACAGCTAGGTACATGTGCATAGTTCTACTGCTCAGCTACTTGCTGTTCCAAGTCACAATTTACCTGTTTGGGATGCAAGGAGTTAGTACATTTCCCTAAACATATCAATACAGGTATAACATGGTATGTGAGGGCTGTAAAAATGGGGTACACGTACATGGTGTTGGTGTTGTTCATATATCATAACCGACTTATACCTTGATATTAAAAGTGCACTAGAATAATAAACAAATACTTGGTAAGACGGATACTGGAGTGCTCTTATTTGTAGTAGTGATGTTGCTGTGGCAGTTTCTTAAGGCAGAGTAGGTCTATCCTGTGTGGCCATTATCACAACACACGAGCACCCATTGTTATTGTTTTCGTGTGAGCGTGGCGTCTGTAAGAGACGCTCTGCCTCCCTTGTTGTTCCAATATTGTGTTCTACTTCTAAGTTAAATTTACGTTAACAAGGGAATCAAGCTATATTTTGGTGTTAATAATTATATTCAGTCTTATTGAACACTTTTTTATTCAATTTAGACATTAAACTGTTGTATGAACAGTGGTTTAATAATGTAAATACTGCGGCGACGTCGATGACGTCACGGAGTCTCCCATTCTCTAATTTTAAGAGGATACTGTTAAGGGAAGACTATACTATTTGTGTATGAGTGTGTCGGTTTCCCGACATAATTCCGGGGGGGAAGAACACGGGTCGAAGTCCCGGTAAGGACTGCGATCACTTTATTCTTCTCCTTCAGAATTATAATGCTGCTTTAATTTGAGTTTACATTGTTGAGCTGCAGTCCTTTGGGGACGTATGTCCCGTACTGGCGTATCGGGTGCTGGAAGTCGCTGTACGTCTTCGTTCCTGGCCAGTTCTAAAGGAACTAATTTCTCTAAAGTTTTGAGAGTAGTGTTGCCTCGGCATTTCACTTTCACTATTCTCAAGATGCCCTGGCTGTCTGGATGAACAGAGACTATTTGACCTAAAGGCCACTCTGAGCGTGGTCCATCACTATCCACCAGAACTATGTCACCAGGGTTCAAGTTAATTCTGTTGTAGGGGTTGTTTGCCCCGTAATGATACTCTCTCAGAGCTGTAAGGTATTCTCGAGTCCATACGTCATTCCACCGACTTATCACCCTTGATAGATGTTTGAAACGTTGAACCAAATCACTCTCTTGGACATATGAAGGATCCTCTGGTTCCTCGTCCGTAAGGGACACAAGTGTTTTGAGAGGTCTACCATACATCAAATGAGCTGGACTTAATGGTTCACGCTGCAAAACATCATCAGAGAGGTAGGTAAGTGGTCGGTTATTGACTCGTGCTTCTATCTCTATGACTACTGTTTGAAGCTCCTGCAGGTCAATCTTTTGGCGGTGTAGGGTTTTCCGTAGAGAACGTTTTACCGTACCAACCATGCGTTCATAGAAGCCTCCGTGCCATGGTGCTCTGGGAGGTATGAATTTCCAATGGCACTGCCGTTGATTTAGGGCTGTGCGTACCTTTGGATGTGTCCAGATTTTCCTCAGACATGCTTCTCCTGCCACTAAGTTGGACCCATTGTCTGAGATCATTAACTTAGGACAGGATCTACGTGAAGCAAACCTGCGGAAAGCCTGTAAGAATGCTTCGGCACTCATATCGGGAGTCACTTCTAGATGGACTGCCCTTGTTGTGGCACAAGTAAAAAGACAGATGTAAGCTTTTACTGGTTTCTTGTCTTTAGTGCCTGTAAGTGTTAGTGCTCCTGTGAAATCTACTCCTGTAGTCTCAAAGGGACGAATATGTACGACTCGTTCCTTCGGAAGTGGAGGTGGGCCAGGATATGGACACACTCTGGCATCGTATCTCCGGCAAACAACACAGGATTTGATTATTGATTTTACTGTCTGTCTACCTTGGGGTAGCCAGTACTGTTGTCTTAAGTCTGTGAGAGTATCTAATACCCCACCATGCAGAGTGCAGTATTTGTGTATATGTAACACAATTAGTTTGCTTACTATGTGGTGACGAGGGAGCAATATTGGATTTTTTGCTTCCAAATCTATGTCAGCGTGCTGTAAGCGGCCTCCGCATCTGATTATGTTATAATTGTCAGTGTCTAACCAGAGACCCAGATCACGTTGTAGCTTCTTTGGAACATTGTCAAATTCTGTCCCGAATGTGTCGATCTGAGCTCTTTTGACCCAATACCTTAGGGCATTAGGGAATTTATGCTTGATTCCTATTTTCTTTAGAAAATCAAACACTACTTGGGTGACACCTATAAGTTTGTTCAGTTCAGAGTACCGAGTAGGATCAATTACCAAAGTCCGAGGTGGTTCTGGGTTCTCAGTGGGAACAGTAACATTGGTCACAATGACTTGTGGCTTTTGTTCAGGCCACTGGTCGCTGATTAGCCACTGAGGTCCATTGAACCACATCTCTGCCTTTGTTAATTGCCGTAAAGTCAGTCCTCGGGAGAGATAGTCAGCTGGATTCTCTTTTGTGGGTACATATCTTAGTTTATACCCTGCTGACAACTCTCGTATTTCCTTAACGCGGTTACTCACGTAAGGATTCTTACTGTTATTGTTCTTAACCCACTGTAGTACTGCCTCATTATCTGACCAAACTACTGTTTCTTTAAAGTGGATGTGGCGTAAGGCCTTGATCAAATAATGAGCCAATCTTACTCCTAACAGTAAGGCTGTTAATTCCAGTTGTGGCAGTGATCTTTTCTTTAAAGGTGCCACTCTGGCCTTTGATGTGAGCAAATTGGCTTGCCCATTTGTGACCAGGTAAGCTACTGTTCCATAAGCCTTTCCTGAGGCATCACAGAATACATGTAGCTTAATTGGTTCTTTTTCATTTACTACTGTGTTCCTGGGGAACTTGACAGACTCTAGGGTACTTAAATCTTTTACTAAACCTTGCCATTTTTCTTGTAGGCAGGTGTTAGAAGATCATCCCAGCCTATCTTTTGTTGCCAACATTCCTGTATTATCAACTTCCCATTAATCAGTACTGGGCTTAATAGTCCTAATGGGTCGAAGGGTTTGCTGACTTGTGATAGTAATTTTCTCATTGTTAAGTTAGTGGTATCAGGCTCCACTGACTTGATTGTCAACTGATCTGTTGTCGTGTTCCATTCGACACCTAGTACCTTTGTCATCTCGGGTACCTGGTAATCGGGAAATTCAGTTGAGATCAGTTGATTTAATTTTTCATTGTTAGAGACCCAAGATTGGAGAGGCATATTGGCTCCCATTAATTCTCGATTGGCCTCATGGTATATGTCCAACAGTTTACTTTCACTGTTGGTTGTACCTTGAAAATTATCCACATACAGGTTTTTGCTAATTTCCGTCTTGTTTGGGCTATTGGACTTCTTCAAGTGCGTATCCAAGGTAGCTTGGAGCAGAAAAGGAGATGACGTGGCGCCAAAAAGGACAGAGGCAAACCGGTAAGTGATTAATTCACTGTTCGGATCGTTAGGATCCTTAATCCATAGGAACTTTGTGTAGTTCCGGTCTTCTTCTTGAAGACCTACCCTAAGGAATGCCTTGCTGATGTCGGCCGTATATGCATAAGTCCCAATACGGAACTTTAACAGCACGTCGTAAAGCCTTTGTGTTAGGCTAGGGCCAGTTTGAAGACAGTCGTTTAACGAAACACTACTCGGCCTCATTTTAGCACTGCAATTAAATACTATCCGTAATGGGGTAGTTGCAGAATTCTTCTGTACACAATGATGTGGTAAGTAGTGACCTTCCTTTGGGTTATCATTTGTAACAACTTCGATAAATTTGTCATCGAGTTGCTTCTGTATTATTTCATGGTACAACTTCAAGTTCTCAGGTTGTCTTTGTAAGCGCAACACCTGTGATCTCAATTGGTTTTGTGCCATAAAATGGTTGACGGGTAGCTGAGGGTGATTCAGCTTCCATGGTAGCCTGACCCAGTATTGATTATCTCTGTATATAACTGAGTCCAGGTATTGTTTGTAAGTCCAGTCATCATCTGGGCTAGGTTGTTCAGGGACAATGCCGAGAGTTGCCAGGTCCCATAACTTGTGTACAGGGGGATCAAGCTCTTCCTCGGACATGTCTCTGAGTTGCAGTGGAGACTGGTCTCCTAGTCATGCAACCATTACTGGGTTGGCATGTTGGTGTTCTACAGGTGCGGGTTGGTTTAGCCGTAATACAGGGCCTGTTAGCAAATAGCCACCTGCAGATGGTAACACGTTCATACCGTGTTTGTATTCCTTTCCTTTGATAAACTTATGGTAGACATCTGATCCCATAAGGATTCCAATATTGGAAAGGTTATCTGTTGTGATTTTATCAGCCAAATGAATTCCCCTTTTTTCTAGGAATTTGGCTGTTGTCCCCAGACCATATACATATAGATCTGTTGGGAATCTATCTACTACTAGAGCTTGTACATTTTGTTCGTAACCTCCTAATCGTACTTTGGGTTGTACTACCTTGAAAACTCGGGCTCCTGAGTCAGTCAGGAATCCTGCTATGTTTATTCGTGTCTCCTCTACAGGTGTAAGTTTCAGGGTATCTACCAACTCTTTGGATATAAAGGTCAATTGGGACCCTTGATCAAATAATCCACGTACGGTGGCTTTGTTCTCTCCATTTCTAATGATCAATCGTGCAGTAGGTAGAGCTGATTTATGTTTAGACCTTGTTGAGAAAACACTTATGTCAGGTAGCACAGTACAAAGCTGTACTGAGGTGTTAGTTCCTTCCTCCTCCTGTGGTTTGGCAGACTTTGTACTTGAATCCCCACAAAGTGCTGTATGGTGTTGACCCTTATGGCACCTATAACAGGTGCGTATTGTTGATGTGCAGCTGTCGGGATGATGTTCCCTTATACACTTGGTACATCTATGTATCTCCTTGAGTCGTTTTATGCGTGTTGCACGATCGGGGTATCGTCTGCAATTGTACATGGAATGTGATTGTTCACAGAACAGACATGGTCTCCAGACGTTAACAGTATCTTGAGGAGTCACCGATTTGGGTGACGCGTTACCTGTAGGTTTGGAGGTACCAACTGCGTATGTGCCCACACTGCCTTGTCTCCACTTTGGAGAGGGAGAAGTTGTTTTAGATTTGTTTGGAGTACTGTTTGTACTCTGTTGTTTACTATTAGTAGTAGACGAAGGTTTAGATGTCGCCTTTTCATCTGGGATAACTCTTTCTCGTTCTATGATGGTTTGTAACCCCTTTGTAATCTCTGTTACTGTCAGATATGACTTTCCATACAACACAAACAACTTATCCAGGATGTCCCTGGGTAATTTGCGAGTCATATGGACTTGGATTATCCAGTCTGATTCATCCAAGTTTACTTTATTTTTAAGTGCCTTAAGCAAAGACTCAAGCTCCAATCTAAAGGCTTGGAGTGAGACTGCTGTATTATTTGGATGTTTAATATCTAACAGCTTCTGGGTTAAAATTCTGATAGTCCTTTCAGGCTTCGCATAGTTGTCCTTGAGTAGTTGTACAGCATTGTCATAATCGTCATCTGTGTGATTCAGATTACAGACTACCTGAAAGGCTTCATCCTTCAAGACACTCTGTAAATACGTAAACTTTGTCGTCTTTGGTACATTGACATTAGAATCCACAGAATCGACAAATTTGCTCCAGAAATTGTCCCAATTCTCGTCCTCTGTTCCAGAAAAAGTTGGAAGACTGAGTGATGGTAATTTGACTTCTGGTGCTGTCTGATTCTGGGTAGTTGTAGCTGCAACATTTATATTGGCCTTATGGGCGTCTATCAAATCTTCATAACGTTGAATTGTTCAAACGTTGCATCTTCATAATCAGAGTGTTCTTGGAGAATGTTGTTCATCGTATCTTCATCAATACTAGAATTTTAGTAAATCTTGATACTGTTTCATTTGTTGCAACACACGGTCATATTTGTTCCGTGTAAGCTTAAGATAGTTTTCCAGTGCTGCATAATTAACTGGAGTTTGATTACTCATGTCTTCACATTTGTTAATCTGCCTTGTGAGATGCCCCTTTAAGGCCCTAAGGGTTAATTTTACATTTTGGAGTGTAGACATCTTGAAAGTACTTGCTAGTCGTATGGACTTTTAACTATTTGGCACTTGAATTAATAAAGCAACTAGTTTCCGAACTAGAGCTGTTTATCATTTAAAATATATACTACTGTATAATCATACACGCTATAATTTGAGTGGTAAGCCTGTATCAATGCTGGTATTCCGCAAGCTAGCCCGTCATTATCACTCTTGGTTGGTACAGAGACACAGGTTAACACTCAAAGGTGAAATGATTATAGTTAAATTATACCTATAATTATATGTATGAATATCAGGTTGACAACACAACTCGGGTTGTCATGAATACTGCATAAAAATATGTACTTGCTAGGTTGTAATATATGTTCAACTCTAGACAAGTGTAAAAAATTCTTACCCTTACACCAGGTTAGCACAATAAATTAAACTAGGTTGCTGTACAACACCAGCCTAAAATGTCCTACCCTTGTGCAAGAATTTGCTGTAAACAATGTGGTATGCAGTATGTAATGGTGCAATATTAAAGTAATGTTTATACTTAAATTACAAAAACATTTATAAGTAACTTATAAGTAAAGTAGCCTCTTATCAACCTCTTGTAATGAAAAGGGCACAATAGTTCTTTGGCATAGGCCTCAGAACAATAATAGTGCTTTGTTGTAGTTTTGCTTGCTATGAGATTGAAAAGTTAGGCTAGAAAATGTAAATATAGCAATGTCTTTCTGCTATAATATTGCACTACTAATGTATATCAGGATTTTATACCTACTGGTTAACTGTAATAATCATCTAGGTTCAAAGGACCATAATTATGTGGTAAAAACTCCAGGCAGTATATCTCCTTTTAATTGACTTCAGTAAATTAAAGTTTATCTTATTTTTTTCTTAGTAGGTAAGAAATTGAGTGGACTGTATGTACTTGTTAAAACTGCCTGAAATTAATCTCACACAAATTGGGGGGGACAATTTGTAGCTTAAACCACTTTGTAATGGCTCCTTCTTAAACTACAAATTGTTTACCTAAGTTTAATTATATTATTTTATCATACCACATATGGTGGTCTAATCTACTATTATTTCAACAATTATTACTAGTTATGAATACTACTACTACAATAACTAGAATGGCCTTATCTGAGCCTGTAGTAAGGGCCTGCTAAGGCTGTGTCATGTTAGCATCTATGTGGGTGTGGCCCTGTGCCTCATGGTGCCAATGGCGGCTGTGGAGGCCTTCAAGGCTGGCAACAGCTAGGTACATGTACATAGTTCTACTGCTCAGCTACTTGCTGTTCCAAGTCACAATTTACCTGTTTGGGATGCAAGGAGTTAGTACATTTCCCTAAACATATCAATACAGGTATAACATGGTATGTGAGGGCTGTAAAAATGGGGTACACGTACATGGTGTTGGTGTTGTTCATATATCATAACGACTTATACCATTGGATATTAAGCAGTGCACTAGAATAATAAACAAATACTTGGTAAGCCGGATACTGGAGTGCTCTTATTTGTAGTAGTGATGTTGCTATGGCAGTTTCTTAAGGCAGAGTAGGTCTATCCTGTGTGGCCATTATCACAACACACGAGCACACATTGTTATTGTTTTCGTGCGAGCGTGGCGTCTGTAAGAGCCGCTCAGCCTCCCTTGTTGTTCCAATATTGTGGTTCTACTTCTAAGTTAAATTTACGTTAACAAGGGAATCAAGCTATATTTTGGTGTTAATAATTATATTCAGTCTTATTGAACACTTTTTTATTCAATTTAGACATTAAACTGTTGTATGAACAGTGGTTTAATAATGTAAATACTGTGGCGACGTCGATGACGTCACGGAGTCTCCCATTCTCTAATTTTAAGAGGATACTGTTAAGGGAAGACTATACTATTTGTGTATGAGTGTGTCGGTTTCCCGACACCCAGGCTCATAATACAACAGTCTATACACGCAGGCTCATAATACAACAGTCTTTTTATACACCCAGGCTCATAATACACCCAGGTTCATAATACAACAGTCTCTTTATACACCCAGGCTCATAATACAACAGTCTCATAATACATCCAGGCTCATAATACACCCAGGCTCATAATACAACAGTCTCTTTATACACCCGGGCTCATAATACACCCAGGCTCATAATACACCCAGGTTCATAATACAACAGTCTCTTTATACACCCAGGCTCATAATACAACAGGCTCATAATACAACAGGATCAAAATACAACGGGTTCATAATACACCCAGGCTCATAATACACCACCACAGTAGTGATGGTGGTGGTACAGTGAACTAGAGTGGCAGCACAACACCACAGTAGTGATGGTACAGTGAACTAGAGTGGCAGCACAACACCACAGTAGAGATGGTGGTGGTACAGTGAACTAGAGTGGCAGCACACCACCACAGTAGTGATGGTGGTGGTACAGTGAACTAGAGTGGCAGCACAACACCACAGTAGTGATGGTACAGTGAACTAGAGTGGCAGCACAACACCACAGTAGTGATGGTACAGTGAACTAGAGTGGCAGCACAACACCACAGTATTGATGGTGATGGTACAGTGAACTAGAGTGGCAGCACAACACCTCAGTAGTGATGGTACAGTGAACTAGAGTGGCAGCACACCACCACAGTAGTGATGGTGGTGGTACAGTGAACTAGAGTGGCAGCACAACACCACAGCAGTGATGGTACAGTGAACTAGAGTGGCAGCACAACACCACAGTAGTGATGGTGGTGGTACAGTGAACTAGAGTGGCAGCACAACACCACAGTAGTGATGGTGGTGGTACAGTGAACTAGAGTGGCAGCACAACACCACACTAGTGAGGGTGATGGTACAGTGAACTAGAGTGGCAGCACAACACCACAGTAGTGATGGTGGTGCTACAGTGAACTAGAGTGGCAGCACAACACCACAGTAGTGATGGTACAGTGAACTAGAGTGCCAGCACACCATCACAGTAGTGATGGTGATGGTACAGTGAACTAGAGTGGCAGCACAACACCACAGTAGTGATGGTGATGGTACAGTGAACTAGAGTGGCAGCACAACACCACAGTAGTGATGGTGGTGGTACAGTGACCTAGAGTGGCAGCACAACACCACAGTAGTGATGGTACAGTGAACTAGAGTGGCAGCACAACACCACAGTAGTGATGGTGGTGGTACAGTGAACTAGAGTGGCAGCACAACACCACAGTAGTGATAGTGATGGTACAGTGAACTAGAGGCAGCACAACACCACAGTAGTGATGGTGGTGGTACAGTGAACTAGAGTGGCAGCACAACACCACAGTAGTGATGGTGGTGGTACAGTGAACTAGAGTGGCAGCACAACACCACAGTAGTGATGGTACAGTGAACTAGAGTGGCAGCACAACACCACAGTAGTGATGGTACAGTGAACTAGAGTGGCAGCACAACACCACAGTAGTGATGGTGGTACAGTGAACTAGAGTGGCAGCACAACACCACAGTAGTGATGGTGGTGGTACAGTGAACTAGAGTGGCAGCACAACACCACAGTAGTGATGGTGGTGGTACAGTGAACTAGAGTGGCAGCACAACACCACAGTATGGTGGTGGTACAGTGAACTAGAGTGGCAGCACAACACCACAGTAGTGATGGTGGTGGTACAGTGAACTAGAGTGGCAGCACAACACCACAGTAGTGATGGTGGTGGTACAGTGAACTAGAGTGGCAGCACAACACCACAGTAGTGATGGTGGTGGTACAGTGAACTAGAGTGGCAGCACAACACCACAGTAGTGATGGTGGTGGTACAGTGAACTAGAGTGGCAGCACAATACCACAGTAGTGATGGTACAGTGAACTAGAGTGGCAGCACAACACCACAGTAGTGATGGTGGTGGTACAGTGAACTAGAGTGGCAGCACAACACCACAGTAGTGATGGTGATGGTACAGTGAACTAGAGTGGCAGCACAACACCACAGTAGTGATGGTGGTGGTACAGTGAACTAGAGTGGCAGCACAACACCACAGTAGTGATGGTGATGGTACAGTGAACTAGAGTGGCAGCACAACACCACAGTAGTGATGGTGGTGGTACAGTGAACTAGAGTGGCAGCACAACACCACAGTAGTGATGGTACAGTGAACTAGAGTGGCAGCACAACACCACAGTAGTGATGATGGTGGTACAGTGAACTAGAGTGGCAGCACAACACCACAGTAGTGATGGTGATGGTACAGTGAACTAGAGTGGCAGCACAACACCACAGTAGTGATGGTGGTGGTACAGTGAACTAGAGTGGCAGCACAACACCACAGTAGTGATAGTGGTGGTACAGTGAACTAGAGTGGCAGCACAACACCACAGTAGTGATGGTGATGGTACAGTGAACTAGAGTGGCAGCACAACACCACAGTAGTGATGGTGGTGGTACAGTGAACTAGAGTGGCAGCACAACACCACAGTAGTGATGGTGGTGGTACAGTGAACTAGAGTGGCAGCACAACACCACAGTAGTGATGGTGGTGGTACAGTGAACTAGAGTGGCAGCACAACACCACAGTAGTGATGGTGGTGGTACAGTGAACTAGAGTGGCAGCACAACACCACAGTAGTGATGGTGGTGGTACAGTGAACTAGAGTGGCAGCACAACACCACAGTAGTGATGGTGGTGGTACAGTGAACTAGAGTGGCAGCACAACACCACAGTAGTGATGGTGGTGGTACAGTGAACTAGAGTGGCAGCACAACACCACAGTAGTGATGGTGGTGGTACAGTGAACTAGAGTGGCAGCACAACACCACAGTAGTGATGGTGGTGGTACAGTGAACTAGAGTGGCAGCACAACACCACAGTAGTGATGGTGGTGGTACAGTGAACTAGAGTGGCAGCACAACACCACAGTAGTGATGGTGGTGGTACAGTGAACTAGAGTGGCAGCACAACACCACAGTAGTGATGGTGGTGGTACAGTGAACTAGAGTGGCAGCACAACACCACAGTAGTGATGGTGGTGGTACAGTGAACTAGAGTGGCAGCACAACACCACAGTAGTGATGGTGGTGGTACAGTGAACTAGAGTGGCAGCACAACACCACAGTAGTGATGGTGATGGTACAGTGAACTAGAGTGGCAGCACAACACCACAGTAGTGATGGTGATGGTACAGTGAACTAAGTGGCAGCCCAACACCACAGTAGTGATGGTGGTGGTACAGTGAACGAGAGTGGCAGCACAACACCACAGTGGTGATGATGGTGATGGTACAGTGAACTAGAGTGGCAGCACAAAACCACAGTAGTGATGGTGATGGTACAGTGAACTAGAGTGGCAGCACAACACCACAGTAGTGATGGTGGCGGTACAGTGAACTAGAGTGGCAGCACAACACCGCAGTCCACCACAGTCACCTCCCTAATGTCACTGTGGTTGACTGCTGCCCTCACCACATCCAGGCCGCTCACCACATCACCAAAGACACGGGACCACTGGTGACCATCCTGGCGGTCCCTGGTGATGATGGCGAACTGGGCACTCCTGGGATCCCCCAGCCCCCACCAGGCCAACACAGCTCCTGCCCGGCCTGACTCCCGGTACTGCCCCTGGAGGTCAGGCAGCAGTTGGGCTCCTCCCTCACCATTATTACTCTCGTAGTCTCCGCCCCCCACACGCTCCCCCGGCTGACCCTTGTACCACACCTCCAACAGTTTTGTGTTGCGGTAGGTGTGGCCCCGCTGGCCCGTACACAACAACACAAACTGTCTGGCCAGCGGAGTGTTAGGGGTCAGCCGGATGGTGACCCGCCCTCTTGTTGACCCCGCCCAGCCGAGGTCAAGGAACGCCAAGGTGCAGGAGGGCTCCAGCACGCCCACAACCTCACTCTCCTGCAGGAAATGCAATAAATCATGCTGATAACTTTATAACAAAATGTTATTATATTAGTTATCACAACTCAGTAAGTCAGTAATGTCAGTAAGACTAGTGGGTGTAATAAAGTAACCTGGAGGGTGTGGGCGTGGGCGGGCATGGGCTGACGCAGGAGTGGGTGGAGGTACAGCTGTCCGTCTTGTAGAGTTATCCTGGCGGAGCGGCGGCCATCTTGGTCTTCCTGGACGGCCACAACCCGGCCAGCCTCCACCAGCCTCTTGACGGGCTCCCTCATCCTCTTGCGGAGGTCCTCAACCTGTGGACAGTGTCAGCCCCATTATCACCTGTGGTCAGTGTCAGCCCCATTATCACCTGTGGTAATTCTGGAACTGTAGCTCCAGCCCCCCTCTACTGGCAGGGGGTTGGTGCTGGACCTGTAGCTCCAGCCCCCCTCTACTGGCAGGGGGTTGGTGCTGGACCTGTAGCTCCAGCCCCCCTCTACTGGCAGGGGGTTGGTGCTGGACCTGTAGCTCCAGCCCCCCTCTACTGGCAGGGGGTTGGTGCTGGACCTGTAGCTCCAGCCCCCCTCTACTGGCAGGGGGTTGGTGCTGGACCCGTAGCTCCAGCCCCCCTCTACTGGCAGGGGGTTGGTGCTGGACCTGTAGCTCCAGCCCCCCTCTACTGGCAGGGGGTTGGTGCTGGACCTGTAGCTCATGCCCCCTCTACTGGCAGGGGGTTGGTGCTGGACCTGTAGCTCCAGCCCCCTCTACTGGCAGGGGTTGGTGCTGGACCTGTAGCTCCAGCCCCCCTCTACTGGCAGGGGATTGGTGTTGGACCTGTAGCTCCAGCCCCCNACCTGTAGCTCCAGTCTCCCTCTACTGGCAGGGGGTTGGTGCTGGACCTGTAGCTCCAGCCACCCTCTACTGGCAGGGGGTTGGTGCTGGACCTGTAGCTCCAGCCACCCTCTACTGGCAGGGGGTTGGTGCTGGACCTGTAGCTCCAGCCTCCCTCTACTGGCAGAGGGTTGGTGCTGGACCTGTAGCTCCAGCCCCCCTCTACTGGCAGGGGGTTGGTGCTGGACCTGTAGCTCCAGCCTCCCTCTACTGGCAGAGGGTTGGTGCTGGACCTGTAGCTCCAGCCCCCCTCTACTGGCAGTGGGTTGGTGCTGGACCTGTAGCTCCAGCCACCCTCTACTGGCAGGGGGTGGGTGCTGGACCTGTAGCTCCAGCCTCCCTCTACTGGCAGAGGGTTGGTGCTGGACCTGTAGCTCCAGCCCCCCTCTACTGGCAGGGGGTTGGTGCTGGACGTGTAGCTCCAGCCCTTCTCTACTGGCAGGGGGTTGGTGCTGGACCTGTAGCTCCAGCCCCCCTCTACTGGCAGTGGGTTGGTGCTGGACCTGTAGCTCCAGCCATCCTCTACTGGCAGAGGGTTGGTGCTGGACCTGTAGCTCCAGCCCCCTCTACTGGCAGGGGGTTGGTGCTGGACCTGTAGCTCCAGCCATCCTCTACTGGCAGAGGGTTGGTGCTGGACCTGTAGCTCCAGCCCCCCTCTACTGGCAGAGGGTTGGTGCTGGACCTGTAGCTCCAGCCCCCCCCTCTACTGGCAGGGGGGTTGCTGCTGGACCTGTAGCTCCAGCCCCCTCTATTGGCATAGGGTTGGTGCTGGACCTGTAGCTCCAGCCACCCTCTACTGGCAGAGAGTTGGTGCTGGACCTATAGCTCCAGCCCCCCTCTACTGGCAGGGGGGTTGGTGCTGGACCTGTAGCTCCAGCCCCCTCTACTGGCAGGGGGGGTTGGTGCTGGACCTGTAGCTCCAGCCACCCTCTACTGGCAGGGGGGTTGGTGCTGGACCTGTAGCTCCAGCCCTCTCTACTGGCAGGTGGTTGGTGCTGAACCTGTAGCTCCAGCCCCCCCTCTACTGGCAGAGGGTTGGTGCTGGACCTGTAGCTCCAGCCCCCCTCTACTGGCAGGTGGTTGGTGCTGGTCCTGTAGTTCCAGCCCCCCTCTACTGGCAGTGGGTTGGTGCTGGACCTATAGCTCCAGCCACCCTCTACTGGCAGGTGGTTGGTGCTGGACCTGTAGCTCCAGCCCCCCTCTACTGGCAGGTGGTTGGTGCTGGTCCTGTAGCTCCAGCCCCCGTCTACTGGCAGTGGGTTGGTGCTGGTCCTGTTGTTCCAGCCCCCTCTACTGGCAGTGGGTTGGTGCTGGACCTATAGCTCCAGCCACCCTCTACTGGCAGGTGGTTGGTGCTGGACCTGTAGCTCCAGCCACCCTCTACTGGCAGAGGGTTGGTGCTAGATATGTAGCTCCAGCCCCCCTCTACTGGCAGAGGGTTGGTGCTGGACCTGTAGCTCCAGCCCCCCTCTACTGGCAGGGGGTTGGTGCTGGTCCTGTAGCTCCAGCCCTCTCTACTGGCAGGTGGTTGGTGCTGGACCTGTAGCTCCAGCCACCCTCTACTGGCAGGGGGTTGGTGCTGGTCCTGTAGCTCCAGCCCCCTCTACTGGCAGGGGGTTGGTGCTGGTCCTGTAGCTCCAGCCCCCCTCTACTGGCAGGGGGTTGGTGCTGGTCCTGTAGCTCCAGCCACCCTCTACTGGCAGGGGGTTGGTGCTGGACCTGTAGCTCCAGCCCCCCTCTACTGGCAGTGGGTTGGTGCTGGACCTGTAGCTCCAGCCCCCCCCCTCTACTGGCAGGGGAGTTGGTGCTGGACTTGTAGCTCCAGCCCCCCTCTACTAGCAGTGGGTTGGTGCTGGACCTGTAGCTCCAGCCCCCCCCTCTACTGGCAGGGGGTTGGTGCTGGACCTGTAGCTCCAGCCTCCCTCTACTGGCAGGGGAGTTGGTGCTGGACCTGTAGCTCCAGCCCCCCTCTACTGGCAGGGGGTTGGTGCTGGACCTGTAGCTCCACCCACCCTCTACTGGCAGGGGGTTGGTGCAGGTCCTGTAGCTCCAGCCCCCCCCCCTCTACTGGCAGGGGAGTTGGTGCTGGACCTGTAGCTCCAGCCACCCTCTACTGGCAGGTGGTTGGTGCTGGACCTGTAGCTCCAGCCACCCTCTACTGGCAGGGGGTTGGTGCTGGACCTGTAGCTCCAGCCACCCTCTACTGGCAGGAGGTTGGTGCTGGACCTGTAGCTCCAGCCCCCCTCTACTGGCAGGGGGTTGGTGCTGGACCTATAGCTCCAGCTCCCCCTCTACTGGCAGGGGGGTTGGTGCTGGACCTGTAGCTCTAGCCCCCTCTACTGGCAGGGGGTTGGTGCTGGTCCTGTATATCCAGCCCACCTCTACTGGCAGGGGGTTGGTGCTGGACCTGTAGCTCCAGCCCCCCTCTACTGGCTGAGGATTGGTGCTGGACCTGTAACTCCAGCCCCCTCTCTACTGGCAGGGGGTTGGTGCTGGTCCTGTAGCTCCCGCCCCCCTCTAATGGCAGGGGGTTGGTGATGGACTTGTAGCTCCAGCCCCCCTCTACTGGCAGCAGGTTGGTGCTGGACCTGTAGCTCCAGGCCCCCTCTACTGGCAGGGGGTTGGTGCTGGACTTGTAGCTCCAGCCCCCGTCTACTGGCAGGGGGTTGGTGCTGGACTTGTAGCTCCAGCCCCCCTCTACTGGGTGGGGGGTTGGTGCTGGACTTGTAGCTCCAGCCCCCCTCTACTGGCAGGGGGGTTGGTGCTGGATCTGTAGCTCCAGCCACCCTCTACTGGCAGGGGGTTGGTGCTGGACCTGTAGCTCCAGCCCCCTCTACTGGCAGGTGGGTTGGTGCTGGACCTGTAGCTCCAGCCCCCTCTACTGGCAGGGGGGTTGGTGCTGGACCTGTAGATCCAGCCCCCTCTACTGGCAGGGGGGTTGGTGCTGGACCTGTAGCTCCAGCCACCCTCTACTGGCAGGGGGTTGGTGATGGACCTGTAGCTCCAGCCTCCCTCTATTGGCAGGTGGTTGGTGCTGGACTTGTAGCTCTAGCCCCCCCCCCTCTACTGGCAGGGGGTTGGTGCTGGACTTGTAGCTCTAGCCCCCTCTACTGGCAGGGGGTTGGTGCTGGACCTGTAGCTCCCGCCCCTCTCTAATGGCAGGGAATTGGTGATGGACTTGTAGCTCCAGCCCCCCTCTACTGGCAGGGGGTTGGTGCTGGACTTGTAGCTCCAGCCCCCGTCTACTGGCAGGGGGTTGGTGCTGGACTTGTAGCTCCAGCCCCCCTCTACTGGGTGGGGGTTGGTGCTGGACTTGTAGCTCCAGCCCCCCCTCTACTGGCAGGGGGGTTGGTGCTGGACCTGTAGCTCCAGCCCCCTCTACTGGCAGGGGGTTGGTGCTGGATATGTAGCTCCAGCCACCCTCTACTGGCAGGGGGTTGGTGCTGGACCTGTAGCTCCAGCCCCCTCTACTGGCAGGTGGGTTGGTGCTGGACCTGTAGCTCCAGCCCCCTCTACTGGCAGGGGGGTTGGTGCTGGACCTGTAGATCCAGCCCCCTCTACAGGCAGGGGGGGGGGTTGGTGCTGGACCTGTAGCTCCAGCCACCCTCTACTGGCAGGGGGGTTGGTGATGGACCTGTAGCTCCAGCCTCCCTCTATTGGCAGGTGGTTGGTGCTGGACCTGTAGCTCCAGCCCCCTCTACTGGCAGGGGGGTTGGTGCTGGACCTGTAGCTCCAGCCACCCTTTACTGGCAAGGGGGTTGGTGCTGGACCTGTAGCTCTAGCCCCCCTCTACTGGCAGGGGGTTGGTGCTGGACCTGGTTGATACCTGGTTGATGGGGTTCTGGGAGTTCTTCTACTCCCCAAGCCCGGCCCGAGGCCAGGCTTGACTTGTGAGAGTTTGGTCCACTAGGCTGTTGCTTGGAGCGGCCCGCAGGCCCACATACCCACCACAGCCCGGCTGGTCCGGAACTCCTTGGAGGAATAAATCTAGTTTCCTCTTGAAGATGTCCACGGTTGTTCCGGCAATATTTCTTATGCTTGCTGGGAGGACGTTGAACAACCGTGGACCTCTGATGTTTATACAGTGTTCTCTGATTGTGCCTATGGCACCCCTGCTCTTCACTGGTTCTATTCTGCATTTTCTTCCATATCGTTCACTCCAGTACGTTGTTATTTTACTGTGTAGATTGGGACCTGGCCCTCCAGTATCTTCCAGGTGTATATTATTTGATATCTCTCTCGTCTTCTTTCTAGTGAGTACATTTGGAGAGCTTTGAGACGATCCCAATAATTTAGTGTTTTTATCGCGTCTATACGTGCTGTAGTATGTTCTCTGTATTCCCTCTATTTCAGCAATCTCTCCTGCTCTGAAGGGGAAGTGAGTACTGAACAGTACTCAAGACGGGACAGCACAAGTGACTTGAAGAGTACAAGCATGTGATGTGATCCCTGGATTTGAAAGTTCTCGTAATCCATCCTATCATTTTTCTGGCTGTCGCAATATTTGCTTGGTTATGCTCCCTAAACGTTAGGTCGTCAGACATCATTATTCCCAAATCCTTTACATGCTGTTTTCCTACTATGGCACATTTGATTGTGTTTTGTACTCTGTATTATGTTAAGGTCCTCATTTTTACCGTACCTGAGTACCTGGAATTTATCACTGTTAAACATCATGTTATTTTCTGATGCCCAGTCGAAAACTTTATTAATATCAGCTTGAAGTTTTTCAATGTCTTCAGCCGAGGTAATTTTCATACTGATTTTTGTGTCGTCTGCAAAGGATGATACGAAGCTGTGACTTGTATTTTTGTCTATATCTGATATGAGAATAAGGAAAAGCAGCGGTGCAAGGACTGTACCCTGAGGTACAGAGCTTTTAACTGCACTTGGACTAGATTTTATATGGTTGACCGTTACTCGCTGAGTCCTGTTTGACAGAAAACTGAGTATCCCGCCTACTTTACCGGTTATTCCCATTGACTTCATTTTGTGTGCTATCACGCCATGGTCACATTTATCGAAAGCCTTTGCGAAGTCCGTGTATATCACATCAGCATTCTGTTTTCTTCTAATGCCTCAGTGACTTTATCGTAGTGCTCAAGTAGCTGTGAGAGGCACGATCTTCCCGCTCGAAATCCATGTTGGCCTGGGTTGTGAAGGTCATTGGTCTCTCATGAAATTGGTGACCTGACTCCTAATCACTCTCTCAAATACTTTTATTATGTGCGATGTCATGCAACTGGTCTATAATTCTTTGCCAATGCTTTGCTCCCTCCCTTGTGTAGAGGGGCTATGTCTGCCACTTTAAGTGCATCTGTATCTCCCCGTGTCCAGCTCTTCCTCCACACTATACTGAGGTGCCTGTGCTACCGGCACTTTGCATTTCTTTATAAATATTGAATTCCATGAGTCTGGACCTGGGGCCGAGTGCATGGGCATGTTTT
>WNGS01047840.1:0-12566 GCA_020271785.1 Procambarus virginalis | reverse complement strand
CAAGCAATCCTTAGTGGTATCAGGCAAAAATGTGCCGTGTGTGCATACCAGTGAATCCTCGACTGCCTGATGTGATAATGGAAAGGGCTCTCCCTTCCAAACAGCTACTCCCTGCCTCCTCCCCTGCTCCTCACCATCTTCTACCATACGTACAGCCATTCAAGCAGCAAGCGTAGAGTAATAACTTGAACATAGTTGTTGTTGGTTTATTTAGATGAATTAGTATAAAAATTTAGTTTGAATGTGGGTTTTGGGGTAGTCAGGAACGCCCATTAATTCATTCTCCCATTATTTCTTATGGGGAAATTAGTCTTCAGAATACAGTTTTTCTGGAATAAGAGGTTGTCGTCCAGGAATCGAATT
Source organism: Procambarus virginalis (assembly GCA_020271785.1). NCBI lineage: Eukaryota > Metazoa > Arthropoda > Malacostraca > Decapoda > Cambaridae > Procambarus > Procambarus virginalis. Next base: position 12,203 of record WNGS01047840.1, on the reverse strand, counting down.
AAACTCTTAAAACTAGGTACCACTGTATCTGGTCATATGCTATTATGTAGCGAGGGGGGGGGGTGATAGTTATACCGAAGACCTCTGACATATTGTGACCGTAAAACCTGACCTAGGGTGTTCCTAGATAATAGCAGGGAATTGTGGGTGAATAGCTGTGCTGTGCCTCATGGAGGAGGAGGTAAATGCTGTGGGATCGGCATGATGAGAGGGTGGTGCGGTATGTGCTTCCTGACTAATGTGTGGCCACCTTTTATGTGTCCTGCGATGGCGCACCATACCAGCTGATAGGTTTCCGCATATGGTGAACACCAATGTAGATACATGGTATGGATATACGCACAGGCTGTATAGATGGGTATAAAACATCTTACTAAGAATTTCTCTAAGACACTTGTTTTTCCCTACATTTTAACACTTGTCTGTAGTAAGACATCACATTATCATTTAAAAGGTCAATGCAACGGCCTGCTACAGCTTTATCTAGGTGAGTTTTTTTCAACAAAACTTTGCAGTTCTTCCCATACTTCACACATTTTCTTAATCAAGGAGGGACATCCTCTACTGCCTCTACTCACAGCTATTTTCTTAGGTTGAACCTTATCAATGGCTTTCTTGAGACCCATGGTGAGATATATAATAACAAACTGTATAGTCAAATGACCAAAATCCAACAAAACACTGAAAATCCAGGTGAAGAATTGATGTGGGATAGTCACTGGGCACGAGACAATGGTAAACTGAGGGGCAGAGGGGCGGAGGGGCGACGATCGCCGATCGACCACGCGCTAGGTCGGCCTGTACGCGTATCAACAAACTCGTGTCCCGAGGTAACCCTCGCATTCCGAGACACATTTTCCGAGGAAATCCTGCTCGTATTCCGTAAAACTCGTATACAGGGACACTCGTATTCCGAGGTACCACTGTAAGTGTTCGGACATCAAGTTTCATGTTACATCTTTCATTTTAGTATCAAATTGTGCGCATACTAAAGGCGCTTATTTTGATACTATCCCGAGGTCGATTGGATAAAAAATGAATTTTATACAAATATTTTTGTAGTGGACGCAAGTCCGGTCCAAAGTTAGGACTCGGGAGAAAAATAATGGACGCGAGTCCGGTCCAGAGTGACCGATAGTGTTAAGGCTAGCCAGCCTGTGGTCTAGCCTCATGCCCATGACGTTCGCATGTTCAAAACTTGTTGGAATTGTTGGAATTTTGTTGGAATGTTGGAATTTTGACCCGGAGTCGTGCGACAGGTGTTGTCTGTACGTGCTCTGATTTGCCCAGGCCACTGGTCATGATAAGCGGGTGCAGGCGGCTGTGGCGTTGCATGCTAGGTTTAGGTTGCTGCAGTGCTCTTTGTTGGTTGCTGCCCCAGATGCACCGAGAGTTCCCCGTTTTGGTTGTTGGAGTTCCGGACTTGGGGAGTTGGGGTCGCTTCAGCTCTGGTTCCTTCTGCTCCTCATAGTCCTTTCCCTTCTGTTAGGCATTCCATTCTTCCGAAAAAGGCCCCCAGTCAAACTATCACTAATAGAGTAACCTCATTCATCTTTGCCTACATACAAGGACTGAAAACAAGAACAAACAACAAAGTACAGTTCATAAATGGCCTCCTCACGGAGTCAAATGCAGTATTTGGAGCCTTCACAGAAACCCATGCAGGGGAATTCTTAGACAGTGAGATCTGGATTCCAGGATATACCCTATACAGGTGTGATAGGAAAAGTAGGTCACATGGAGGAGTGGGTCTGTATTTTAGGGAAGACCGTGTATGCTCGGAGCTCCTTAACGTTACGAATGAGGTGGTAGAGGTACTGGGATTAAAAATAGAGAAAATAAATTGTGATTATTCTAATATACAAACCGCCAGATGCAACGGCTGAGGAATTCACAGAACAGATAAACAAAATAGAGAATAGCCTTGATAATTTGGAGAACCCGATACCTGATATTATCTTCCTAGGTGACTTCAACTTGCCTAGTCTCAGGTGGAGAATAGCAAACAATAATATTATACCAGGAAATCTATCAGGACCTAACCAACCACAGATTAGAGAACTACTTAGATTCTGTGATAAATTTTCACTCAATCAGCAGATATCGGAGCCAACGAGAAATGAAAATATTCTAGATCTGGTCTTTACGAACAATGAAGACATTATCAGAGACATTACGATATCAGATACCACATACTCAGATCACAAGCTCATTGAAGTGCAAACGACCATCAATACTCATAACAGACCTAAAACGTTGATAAAGCGAGAGGGGCTATTCAGTAAATTTAATTTGAATAATAAAAGGATAGACTGGGAGATAATAAACAGGGAACTTACAAACATTCCATGGGAAACTGTTCTAAGTAATACAAGTCCTACAGAAGGAATAGAAAAACTGACTTCGGAAGCGTATGAAGTCTGTCAGAAACATGTTCCTTTAACCCTCAAACCGCGCATATCATATATAAATGATATCAGTGACAACCGAAACCGCGCTCATCATTTATAAATGATATCGTGTCTAGTGCTATAATTCAAATGGCCCGCGTGGGATAGGGGTAGTCATTGGCGAGCCTAGACCGAACGTAAACAAACCCCGCCTGGGAAAAAAATCCAGCGTGGGTCCTCTTTGTGTACAGAGCTCAGTTACCCGGCGGACACCATGGCGAGCGCATCACGTTCCGACGACCGACCCCGCCCAGCGAGACGTTCCTCGAGACCTCTGACCGAGGACGAAATTACTCGTAGTTTGTTCCCGGATGGTGATGAGTCTGATATAGACGACTCAGACTTTGATCATGACTACACACAGCCCTCAGAGGTGGATACAACCGACGACGAGTGTGAACATGCTGGCTCCACCAGGGTAAGGCCTAGCATCTCGCCCATGCCTCCTCGCCCTCACTCGACCCCAATTTGTGCGAGACCACACAGATCATGTGCTCCCTTGCAAGATATTGATGTTTTGCTCGACGATTCTGAAGAAGGTGAATCGTTTTCCGGTTTTAGTGACTTAGAATCGGAAAATAGTGTCGCTAGTGCCAGTGGAGGAGTGTGTGGTGTTGCCAAGCGACAATTTGTCGCATCAGCAGCATCTGGCCAAGCCATGCGGCACCGCATGGCACCACATGAACAAAGACCCTCAACATCGAGGAATTTTCCATCACCGTCCATGCCCGCCCCTACTGTTCCTAGACCTGCTTCAGCTCCTGGTACACGGTTTCCTCGCCGTGGTGCCGCTATTGGCTCTAGAAAGACACCCGGTGTTTTTGTGTGGAGTGATGGGACAGATTTTGTTCCACAAATTCCTGTTTTTGATAATTCGGATGTTGGAATTACAGATATTTTCCCTGATAAAGGTGCAGATATGTGTGAAATGGACTATTTTACTGCATATTTTGATGAGCCGCTAATGGAACATCTTGTTCAGGAGACGAACAAATATGCGAGTGATCTCATTGGTGAGGAGGAGTTATCTGATTTTTCACGTTTGCAGCGATGGAAAGATACGACTGTAGGTGAAATGTATGTGTTTTTGGCACTGTGTATGTTGATGAAACATTGTGTCAAACACGTAATCGACCATTACTGGAGTAAAGACCATACTGTTCCCACACCAATGTTCGGTAAATATATGTCTCGAGACCGATTTGCGATAATCCTCAGGTGTCTTCACTTTGCAAATGATGAAGACAGGAATGATGATGATAGGCTTTGGAAGGTAAGGCACGTACTGAATGAACTTATCGGAAAGTACAGGGATTTCTACGTACCAGCTCAAAAGCTTGTGATTGACGAATCCCTTGTGCTTTTCAAAGGACGTCTTGCCTTCAAGCAGTATATTCCATCCAAACGCCACCGATTTGGATTGAAATTCTTTGTACTCTGTGACTGTGAAACAGGAATTGTGTTACATATGATAATGTATACGGGTACAAATGTAGACATTCCTGCTAATGACCAACATGGCTTCTCAGGTAGTGTTGTGAAGTCACTGCTTGCGCCATATCTGAACAAGGGCCACATATTATACACAGATAACTATTATACCAGTCCCTTGCTAACTAGGTTCTTGCTTGATAATAGAACTGGAGTGTGTGGCACAGTGAAGGCAAAACGAAGGGAAATGCCAGTGTTTCCAGGTGCTATGCAGGTTGGTGATTGCGAGCTCAGAAAAACAGGTGGAATACTTTCAGTGCGGTGGAAAGACAGGCGTGAAGTGAACATGTTGACCACCATTCATGCTGGAACAATGCTGGACAGTGGCAAGGTGAACAGAACCACCAGAGAAATAATCTATAAGCCAGATTGTGTCTTGGACTATAACATCAACATGCGTTTGGTGGATAAATGTGATATGATGGTGGGGGCAGTGGAGTGTGTACGGAAAACAGTGAAGTGGACCAAGAAAATGTTTTTTCACCTCGTTGACGTAACAATGCTGAACAGTTACAATATGTATCTTGTCAAAACAGGTGGTAAACGTAATTTCCGTGCATTCAATTTTACTGTAGTAACACAATTACTACAGAAGTTTGGCAAAGTAATTCCTGGTGTACAGAGGCCCATTCTGAACCCGGTATTGCACCATGCTCCAACACCCAGGCTCGCTTACAGGGAGCCTTTTTGACACACAATCTCAGGTTTTTACCACCAACTGGAAAGCGTGCAGTAGGCCAGCGTGCGTGTGTAGTATGCTGGTCAACAACCAAGAGGGAACAGAAAAGAAAAATGGTGATGACTTGGTGCCAAGCGTGTCAGGTCCCTCTGTGCCATGTCCGATGTTTCAACGAGTATCACAGTCTTGATGACTTCTAAATGTCCAAGACTGGTGCCAAAACATGTAAATACAGAATAAGTGAGTGTATATAGTGGAAATAAATCATAAGAAATTGTATATTTTATTGTGAAATAAGACATTTTTGTGCAAATACTTGTGACACTATATGTGGATACAATATACATTGACAACAGTTTTATGTTTATAAATCATTTTGTGAGAACATATTGAACCACACCAGTGAAAAAAATGGGTGTAAAATACTCCATAGATACTGTAAATAATAACGCGAAAATAAATTCGCGGCAACTCGCGCTCCTCCTCCGTCGCGCCTGACTCACCCCGAGCGCACAGCGGTCCAGCGAAGATCAGGCGTGACGTCATCGACGATCTTCTCGGGTCATTTACGTCCATGGTAAGTGTACTTAAATTTTTTTATTATTTTTCCCGTGCTCAGGGAACACAAATAAAGACATTAAAAAGAAGAAAAAAAAATTTTTGAATTTTTTTTTTGTTGCGCGTGTGGGTGTTAATTCCATTTGGACCCCTAGCGGTTTGAGGGTTAACCACTTAACTGCGCCAACCGAGTTTTCTCGGTCGGCGGGAAACTGCGCCAAACGAGAAAACTCTTTTCGATTTTTCGTAACCAATTCTAAATGTGTACGAGCTTGGTTGTGTACGAAATAGACTCTTAGGACCTCCAGTGAGAGGCAGCCATCTTGGAAAAAAATCCCAGAATGCCCTGGGGCTGCTGGCTGGGTTAGTACTGAATGAGCAACCATGGGTGGCGCACGCGCCTCTGGCTCCCAAACACCTGTCCGACGCGGTGTTGAAGATAATGCTCTGTCAGTGAAATTCAAACCTTATTGTTTAAAGAACATAAGGGTCATAATGTTGGGGAACCCAGGCGCAATAAAGACCTAACACAAAGGTCGGATGCAAGTGATACAGCACCTAATGAGGACGATACAGGGAGCGTATCCAATTGTAGCTCTGAGCGTCACCCTTGCAATTCTATGCTATTTATTTAGATGATACTTAGATGAATCGTTTTTTGCGTTCAGCGATGATGCATCTGATACAAATGGCATAGATGAACAGTGTTAGCGGCTTCCATTTTGGTATTTTCCATAGATATTTTCAAGAATGCCTGAATCTCTTCTCAACTGACGGACACTCTTGAGTCTAGTTGAATCTCTTCCTGACTGACGGACACTCTTTACGTATGCTGAATCTTTCTGTGTGGGACCATACAAAGCGATCTTTTCAAGACTATCTTACAAATTGATCTTTTCCTATAATCTTTTCAATACTACCTTATGCTTTACAAGCTTGGTTACATACAACCTACAAGTACTAAAGCCAAGGGTGTATGTGAGTGCGTTATTTGGAAGCACACAGAATGAAGAAACAAGCAGCGAAAATTTATCTGTACCTGGTGCACTGAGCGAAGTCGCGCTGTGTACCATGGGTTACTTCGTTGATTATTACTCACTTCCGAAGTACTGAGTGTGTAATACAGTGTGTTACTGTGAAAATAGTGTGTGAAACTGTACATATTGTAATTTTAGTGAATTTTTAACAGGTAATATTGCAACAATAAACATTTATTGTGGACACACTACTGACACATGTATCACAGTTCCATGGAACATTATGAACGTTCTACTGTATGCATATTATAAAGGACACAAATATGCATCATATACGATAAAAAAAACAAATAAAACCGCATTGGAAATACATAAAGCAAATAATTGAAAATATATTTGTGGCAACACCCGGTGCTTGAATGGCCCGCTCGACCGTGTCTGGGCGAGTCACGCACGGGCGACCAGGCACTGATGACGTCACAGCGCACTTTGTCCACGTCCCTACAGCCAAAGTAAGTGGAATTTGGTATTTATTTTTACATAGACATGTTCAGGGAAGGGAATTTATCATTTTACGAAGAAAAAAGAATTTTTTGGGAACACTTCATTTCATGCGCACCGGGGGAATTTCTCAATAAACTCCGCGCAGCACGGTGGTTAAGGAAAGCCAGAATGAGATCCAACGTAGAAAGAGAACACAGACGACACTATAAACGCAAGAAAAAAATAACGGAACTGCTTATGCAGACACGAATTTCTCTTCAAAGAAGGAATAATTTAAATAGGGAGACTGAAGAAATCGAACGGAAATTGAAACACTCATATGAAACTGAAGAAAGGCAGTTAGAACAGAAAGCAATTCAGGAAATAAAGAAAAATCCAAAATACTTCTTCACATATGCGAAATCAAAAGCAAAAACCACTGCCAGTATTGGACCTATTCGTACAAGTGAAGGTTCATACACGGAGGATGACAAAGAAATTAGTGAAATCCTAAAAAAGCAGTATGAGGACATGTTTAGCACTCCAATAAACAACATGAAAGTGGAAGATCCAGACAATTTCTTTATGCGGGATATTCAAACCCCTGTAAATATAACTGATATCAACACGAGCGCACTAAATTTTGAAAGAGAAATTGAAAACATGCCCATGCACTCGGCCCCAGGTCCAGACTCATGGAATTCAATATTTATAAAGAAATGCAAAGTGCCGGTAGCACAGGCACTCAGTATAGTGTGGAGGAAGAGCTTGGACACGGGGGAGATACCAGATGCACTTAAAGTAGCAGACATAGCCCCTCTACACAAGGGAGGGAGCAAAGCATTGGCAAAGAATTATAGACCAGTTGCACTAACATCACACATAATAAAAGTATTTAAGAGAGTGATTAGGAGTCAGGTCACCAATTTCATGGAGACCAATGACCTCTACAATCCAGGCCAACATGGATTTCGAGCGGGAAGATCGTGCCTCTCACAGCTACTTGAGCACTACGACAAAGTCACTGAGGCATTAGAAGAAGAATGCTGATGTGATATACACGGACTTCGCAAAGGCTTTCGATAAATGTGACCATGGCGTGATAGCACACAAAATGAAGTCAATGGGAATAACCGGTAAAGTAGGACGCTGGATACTCAGTTTTCTGTCAAACAGGACTCGGCGAGTAACGGTCAACCATATAAAATCTAATCCAAGTGCAGTTAAAAGCTCTGTACCTCAGGGTACAGTCCTTGCACCGCTGCTTTTCCTTATTCTCATATCAGATATAGACAAAAATATAAGTCAGTAAATTACCTCGGCTGAAGACATTGAAAAACTTCAAGCTGATATTAATAAAGTTTTCGACTGGGCATCTGAAAATAACATGATGTTTAACAGTGATAAATTCCAGGTACTCAGGTATGGTAAAAATGAGGACCTTAAACATAATACAGGGTACAAAACACAATCAAATGTACCCATAGTAGGAAAACAGCATGTAAAGGATTTGGGAATAATGATGTCTGACGACCTAACTTTTAGGGAGCATAACCAAGCAAATATTGCGTCAGCCAGAAAAATGATAGGATGGATTACGAGAACTTTCAAATCCAGGGATCCCATCACAATGGTTGTATTCTTCAAGTCACTTGTGTTGTCCCGTCTTGAGTACTGCTCAGTACTCACTTCCCCCTTCAGAGCAGGAGAGATTGCTGAAATAGAGGGCATACAGAGAACATATACGGCACGCATAGACACGATAAAGCACCTAAATTATTGGGATTGTCTCAAAGCCCTCCAAATGTACTCACTAGAAAGAAGACGAGAGAGATATCAATAATATACACCTGGAAGATACTAGAGGGCCAAGTACCAAATCTACATAGTAAAATAACAATGTACTGGAGTGAACGATATGGAAGAAAATGCAGAATAGAACCAGTGAAGAGCAGGGGTGCCATAGGCACAATCAGAGAACACTGTATAAACATCAGAGGTCCGCGGTTGTTCAACACCCTCCCAGCAAGCATAAGAAATATTGCCAGAACAACCGTGGACATCTTCAAGAGGAACCTAGATTTATTCCTCCAAGGAGTGCCGGACCAACCGGGCTGTGGTGGGTATGTGGGCCTGCGGGCCGCTCCAAGCAACAGCCTTTTGGACCAAACTCTCACAAGTCAAGCCTGGCCTCGGGCTGGGCTTGGGGAGTAGAACTCCCAGAACCCCATCAACCAGGTATCAACCAGGTATCTCCCCTTGCTTCCGGCTCCGACCCGTAGGCGGGTTTCGGGGTTGGAACAGGGTCTGATTGGGTTGAGACTCAGGCAGTCTTGGGGGTTTTCCTCTTCCAGGGTGGTGGCGGGGGCATTCGAGCCTGTTCCTTCTGCCGTGCCATATGGGTCTGACCAATGGGCTCTCTTCCTTAGAGTTATGCACGGCTGCCCCGGCTTTCCCTCTGTTGGTTTCCCTCTGGTCCTTTTTTGGACTCGTTGGTCCCCTTCCGTCCACCTTGTCTTCTTTCGCTTCTGTTTCGCCTTATTTTGTTTTCACATCGTCTCTCCTTCCAGTTTCGACATTCCTCGTCTTCGTTATGTACGCCTTGCTGGTGTATGTACGATCTGTGTGTGTGTCCAACTGGTGTATGAGCCGCACCGCCCGGTAGATGGGTGGTGCAGTTCATACCTCACGCGCTGGGGCTGGGGTGTTCGTTTCATTTTTTGGGCTGTGTACTCGTGTGTTCCGCGTCATTTATCATGGTTTTTCTACGGCTTCTCTCTCGTTTTCTTTCTCCAGTCATAGCCCTCTGGATGCTGGGGGTGTTCCGGATTTTATTCGTGGGGACGTTACTTCGTTCTTTTCCCTGCTTCTGGGGGTAAGTTGGCTCCTTGTGGTGCCACATCCACCTCTGTACTGCACCTCGTCTTCTGCTGGGCATGCACTTTTGAACATAGAGTATTTCAACTTCGAATTCCCATTTTAGTTCGGGTTCCGGTACATACAATCCCTACAGCCTCTTATATGCATATCGTTCGGGCGAGCCACTGGCGATGCTCCAAGTATGTTACTCAGCTCGACTGTGTTGTGGCACGGTCGTGTCTCCGCTCTGCAGGTGAAATTGTATTGTCTGGCGGCCAGGTGCTGGTTTTCGACTTTTGGTGGGGGTACTTGCCTAGTTGTGCTTGCAAGGGTTGACCACCTACCTTGAGGTTACCTTGAGGTGCTTCCGGGGCTTAGCGTCCCCGCGGCCCGGTCGTCGACCAGGCCTCCTGGTTGCTGGACTGATCAACCAGGCTCTTGGACGCGGCTGCTCGCAGCCTGACGTATGAGTCACAGCCTGGTTGATCAGGTATCCTTTGGAGGTGCTTATCCAGTTCTCTCTTGAACACTGTGAGGGGTTTGCCAGTTATGCCCCTGATGTTGATAGAGTTCTCTCTCAGAGTACCAGATGCACCTCTGTTTTTCAACGGGGGTATTCTGCACATCCTGCCATGTCTTCTGGTCTCATGTGATGTTATTTCTGTGTGCAGGTTTAGGACCAGCCCCTCTAATATCTTCCATGTGTAAATTATTATGTATCTCTCCCGCCTGCGCTCAAGGTAGTAGAGATTTAGGCTCTTTAGTCGGTCCCAATAGTTTAGATGTTTTACCGAGTGGATTCTAGCAGTAAAGGATCTCTGCACGCTCTCCAGGTCAGCAATTTCTCCAGCTTTGAAAGGGGCTGTCATTGTGCAGCAGTACTCCACTCTAGAGAGCACAAGCGTTTTGAAAAGTATCATCATCGGTATAGCATCTCTAGTGTGAAAAGTTCTTGTTATCCAACCTGTCATTTTTCGTGCAGTTGTGACGGCCACTTTATTGTGTTCTTTAAAGGTAAGGTCTTCCGACATGAGTACACCCAAATCCTTTACATTGCCTTTTCGTGCTATGTTATGATTTGTCTGAGTTTTGTACGTGGTTTCCGTTTTTAGATTTTCATTTTTTCCATAGCGCATGAGCTGGAACTTATCTTCGTTAAACACCATATTATTTTCTGTAGCCCATATAAAGACCTGATCTACATCTGACTGGAGGTTTGCCGTGTCCTCTGTGTTGCCTACTCTCATGAAGATCCTGGTGTCATCTGCGAAGGATGATACAGTGCTATAGGTTGTGTTCTTGTCTATGTCCGATATGAGGATGAGAAAAAGTACTGGAGCAAGCACAGTACCCTGAGGGACTGAGCTCTTAACGGTTGATGGGCTGGATTTTATTTTGTTGACTATTACACATTGGGTTCTGTTGGTCAGGAAATTGTAGATACATCTGCCTATTTTTCCGGTAATTCCTTTTAAGCGCATTCTATGTGCAATAACACCATGGTCACATTTATCAAAAGCTTTTGCGAAATCTGTGTAAATTACATCAGCGTTTGTTTGTCTTCCATAGCATCTAATGCCATAATCATAGTGGTCCAGCAACTGAAACAGGCAAGAGCGCCCTGTTCTGAAACCATGTTGTCAGGGGTTATGGAGATGCTGTGCTTCCATGTATTTTGTGAGCTTACTTCTAAGCACTCTCTCAAAAAATTTTAATGATGTGCGATGTTAACGCTATCGGTCTGTAATTTTTTGCCTCTGCCTTATTTCATCCTTTATGAAGTGGTGCTATCTCTGCTGTTTTTAGTATATCAGGAATAACGCCAGTATCTAGGCTTTGTCTCCACAGATGTGGAGGGCCTGCGATAGTGGCTTTTTACAGTTCTTGATGAATATGGAGTTCCAAGAGTCCCGGCCTGGTGCAGAGTGCATAGGCATACTGTTTATGGCTTCTTCAAAGTCCAGTGGGGATAGGGTGACGTTTGATATATAATTTGATGTTGGTATCATATCCATGAAAATTCATTTGGGTTTTCGATCTTTATGCGTTTAATGGCTCGCTGAAAACAGAGTCGTACTGCTTCCTCAGTAGCTCACTCATTTTTTTGTTGTCATCGGTGAAAGTTCCATCTTCCTTTCGCAGGGGCCCGATACTAGATGTGATTTTTGATCTTGATTTTGCATAGGAAAAAAATATTTCGGGTTTCTCTCTATTTCACTGATGGCCTTTTGCTCTCTTTGCCTCTCCTGGGTTTTGTATGATTCTTGTACTTGAGTTCAATTTTTCCTATTTCGCTACCTAACCTTCTTCGCCGTTCCTGAGATGGGGTGCGACTCTCAAGCTGTTCCGCGATTCGTTTTCTTCGCCTATATAGGGAACGACATTCTCGTTCCAATCTGCATCTCTTCCTCTTTTTTCTTAGGGGGATGCAGTTTTTACATATTTCTAGTGCTACTGAGCTTATTTTTTCCAGGCACTGGTCAGGTTCGCATTTTCTAGCTGTTCTTCCCAGTTTATTTCTGTGAAGTCCTGGTTTATTTGCTCCCAGTTTATCTGTTTATTATTGAAGTTGAATTTGCTGAAATCTCCTCCACCGGGAATCTGGACTGGTTTTGAAGGTCTATTCCCCATGGTTGTCATAACTTCAATTAGGTTGTGATCTGAGTAACAGGTATTTGTAATCATTATGTTCCTGATCAATTCATC
>WNGS01047838.1:0-13297 GCA_020271785.1 Procambarus virginalis | reverse complement strand
GCGGTGAGTGACGGCTCCCCTGAGCGGCGGTGAGTGACGGCTCCCTGAAGCATCACCCCTGAGCGGCGGTGAGTGACGGCTCCCTGAAGCATCACCCCTGAGCGGCGGTGAGTGACGGCTCCCTGAAGCATCACCCCTGAGCGGCGGTGAGTGACGGCTCCCTGAAGCATCACCCCTGAGCGGCGGTGAGTGACGGCTCCCTGAAGCATCACCCCTGAGCGGCGGTGAGTGACGGCTCCCTGAAGCATCACCCCTGAGCGGCGGTGAGTGACGGCTCCCTGAAGCATCACCCCTGAGCGGCGGTGAGTGACGGCTCCCCTGAGCGGCGGTGAGTGACGGCTCCCTGAAGCATCACCCTGAGCGGCGGTGAGTGACGGCTCCCTGAAGCATCACCCCTGAGCGGCGGTGAGTGACGGCTCCCTGAAGCATCACCCCTGAGCGGCGGTGAGTGACGGCTCCCTGAAGCATCACCCCTGAGCGGCGGTGAGTGACGGCCTCCTGAGCGGCGGTGAGTGACGGCTCCCTGAAGCATCACCCCTGAGCGGCGGTGAGTGACGGCTCCCTGAAGCATCACCCTGAGCGGCGGTGAGTGACGGCTCCCTGAAGCATCACCCCTGAGCGGCGGTGAGTGACGGCTCCCTGAAGCATCACCCCTGAGCGGCGGTGAGTGACGGCTCCCTGAAGCATCACCCCTGAGCGGCGGTGAGTGACGGCTCCCTGAAGCATCACCCTGAGCGGCGGTGAGTGACGGCTCCCTGAAGCATCACCCCTGAGCGGCGGTGAGTGACGGCTCCCCTGAGCGGCGGTGAGTGACGGCTCCCTGAAGCATCACCCCTGAGCGGCGGTGAGTGACGGCTCCCTGAAGCATCACCCCTGAGCGGCGGTGAGTGACGGCTCCCTGAAGCATCACCCCTGAGCGGCGGTGAGTGACGGCTCCCTGAAGCATCACCCCTGAGCGGCGGTGAGTGACGGGCCTCCTGAGCGGCGGTGAGTGACGGCTCCCTGAAGCATCACCCCTGAGCGGCGGTGAGTGACGGCTCCCTGAAGCATCACCCCTGAGCGGCGGTGAGTGACGGCTCCCTGAAGCATCACCCCTGAGCGGCGGTGAGTGACGGCTCCCTGAAGCATCACCCTGAGCGGCGGTGAGTGACGGCTCCCTGAAGCATCACCCCTGAGCGGCGGTGAGTGACGGCTCCCTGAAGCATCACCCCTGAGCGGCGGTGAGTGACGGCTCCCTGAAGCATCACCCCTGAGCGGCGGTGAGTGACGGCTCCCTGAAGCATCACCCCTGAGCGGCGGTGAGTGACGGCTCCCTGAAGCATCACCCCTGAGCGGCGGTGAGTGACGGGCCTCCTGAGCGGCGGTGAGTGACGGCTCCCTGAAGCATCACCCTGAGCGGCGGTGAGTGACGGCTCCCTGAAGCATCACCCCTGAGCGGCGGTGAGTGACGGCTCCCTGAAGCATCACCCTGAGCGGCGGTGAGTGACGGCTCCCTGAAGCATCACCCCTGAGCGGCGGTGAGTGACGGCTCCCTGAAGCATCACCCCTGAGCGGCGGTGAGTGACGGCTCCCTGAAGCATCACCCCTGAGCGGCGGTGAGTGACGGCTCCCTGAAGCATCACCCCTGAGCGGCGGTGAGTGACGGCTCCCTGAAGCATCACCCCTGAGCGGCGGTGAGTGACGGCTCCCTGAAGCATCACCCCTGAGCGGCGGTGAGTGACGGCTCCCTGAAGCATCACCCCTGAGCGGCGGTGAGTGACGGCTCCCTGAAGCATCACCCCTGAGCGGCGGTGAGTGACGGCTCCCTGAAGCATCACCCCTGAGCGGCGGTGAGTGACGGCTCCCTGAAGCATCACCCCTGAGCGGCGGTGAGTGACGGCTCCCTGAAGCATCACCCCTGAGCGGCGGTGAGTGACGGCTCCCTGAAGCATCACCCTGAGCGGCGGTGAGTGACGGCTCCCTGAAGCATCACCCCTGAGCGGCGGTGAGTGACGGCTCCCTGAAGCATCACCCCTGAGCGGCGGTGAGTGACGGGCCTCCTGAGCGGCGGTGAGTGACGGCTCCCTGAAGCATCACCCCTGAGCGGCGGTGAGTGACGGCTCCCTGAAGCATCACCCCTGAGCGGCGGTGAGTGACGGCTCCCCTGAGCGGCGGTGAGTGACGGCTCCCTGAAGCATCACCCTGAGCGGCGGTGAGTGACGGCTCCCTGAAGCATCACCCCTGAGCGGCGGTGAGTGACGGCTCCCCTGAGCGGCGGTGAGTGACGGCTCCCTGAAGCATCACCCCTGAGCGGCGGTGAGTGACGGCTCCCTGAGCGGCGGTGAGTGACGGCTTCCCTGAGCGGCGGTGAGTGACGGCTTCCCTGAGCGGCGGTGAGTGACGGCCCTGAGCGGCGGTGAGTGACGGCTCCCTGAAGCATCACCCTGAGCGGCGGTGAGTGACGGCTCCCTGAAGCATCACCCCTGAGCGGCGGTGAGTGACGGCTCCCTGAAGCATCACCCTGAGCGGCGGTGAGTGACGGCTCCCTGAAGCATCACCCCTGAGCGGCGGTGAGTGACGGCTCCCTGAAGCATCACCCCTGAGCGGCGGTGAGTGACGGCTCCCTGAAGCATCACCCTGAGCGGCGGTGAGTGACGGCTCCCTGAAGCATCACCCTGAGCGGCGGTGAGTGACGGCTCCCTGAAGCATCACCCTGAGCGGCGGTGAGTGACGGCTCCCTGAAGCATCACCCTGAGCGGCGGTGAGTGACGGCTCCCTGAAGCATCACCCCTGAGCGGCGGTGAGTGACGGCTCCCTGAAGCATCACCCCTGAGCGGCGGTGAGTGACGGCTCCCTGAAGCATCACCCCTGAGCGGCGGTGAGTGACGGCTCCCTGAAGCATCACCCCTGAGCGGCGGTGAGTGACGGCTCCCTGAAGCATCACCCTGAGCGGCGGTGAGTGACGGGTCTCCTGAGCGGCGGTGAGTGACGGCTCCCTGAAGCATCACCCTGAGCGGCGGTGAGTGACGGCTCCCTGAAGCATCACCCCTGAGCGGCGGTGAGTGACGGCTCCCTGAAGCATCACCCCTGAGCGGCGGTGAGTGACGGCTCCCTGAAGCATCACCCCTGAGCGGCGGTGAGTGACGGCTCCCTGAAGCATCACCCTGAGCGGCGGTGAGTGACGGCTCCCTGAAGCATCACCCCTGAGCGGCGGTGAGTGACGGCTCCCTGAAGCATCACCCTGAGCGGCGGTGAGTGACGGCTCCCTGAAGCATCACCCCTGAGCGGCGGTGAGTGACGGCTCCCCTGAGCGGCGGTGAGTGACGGCTCCCTGAAGCATCACCCCTGAGCGGCGGTGAGTGACGGCTCCCTGAAGCATCACCCCTGAGCGGCGGTGAGTGACGGCTCCCTGAAGCATCACCCCTGAGCGGCGGTGAGTGACGGCTCCCTGAAGCATCACCCCTGAGCGGCGGTGAGTGACGGGCCTCCTGAGCGGCGGTGAGTGACGGCTCCCTGAAGCATCACCCCTGAGCGGCGGTGAGTGACGGCTCCCTGAAGCATCACCCCTGAGCGGCGGTGAGTGACGGCTCCCCTGAGCGGCGGTGAGTGACGGCTCCCTGAAGCATCACCCCTGAGCGGCGGTGAGTGACGGCTCCCTGAAGCATCACCCCTGAGCGGCGGTGAGTGACGGCTCCCTGAAGCATCACCCTGAGCGGCGGTGAGTGACGGCTCCCTGAAGCATCACCCCTGAGCGGCGGTGAGTGACGGCTCCCTGAAGCATCACCCCTGAGCGGCGGTGAGTGACGGCTCCCTGAAGCATCACCCTGAGCGGCGGTGAGTGACGGCTCCCTGAAGCATCACCCTGAGCGGCGGTGAGTGACGGCTCCCTGAAGCATCACCCCTGAGCGGCGGTGAGTGACGGCTCCCTGAAGCATCACCCCTGAGCGGCGGTGAGTGACGGCTCCCTGAAGCATCACCCCTGAGCGGCGGTGAGTGACGGCTCCCTGAAGCATCACCCCTGAGCGGCGGTGAGTGACGGGTCTCCTGAGCGGCGGTGAGTGACGGCTCCCTGAAGCATCACCCCTGAGCGGCGGTGAGTGACGGCTCCCTGAAGCATCACCCCTGAGCGGCGGTGAGTGACGGCTCCCTGAAGCATCACCCCTGAGCGGCGGTGAGTGACGGCTCCCTGAAGCATCACCCCTGAGCGGCGGTGAGTGACGGCTCCCTGAAGCATCACCCCTGAGCGGCGGTGAGTGACGGCTCCCTGAAGCATCACCCCTGAGCGGCGGTGAGTGACGGCTCCCTGAAGCATCACCCCTGAGCGGCGGTGAGTGACGGCTCCCTGAAGCATCACCCCTGAGCGGCGGTGAGTGACGGCTCCCCTGAGCGGCGGTGAGTGACGGCTCCCTGAAGCATCACCCTGAGCGGCGGTGAGTGACGGCTCCCTGAAGCATCACCCCTGAGCGGCGGTGAGTGACGGCTCCCTGAAGCATCACCCCTGAGCGGCGGTGAGTGACGGCTCCCTGAAGCATCACCCCTGAGCGGCGGTGAGTGACGGGCCTCCTGAGCGGCGGTGAGTGACGGCTCCCTGAAGCATCACCCCTGAGCGGCGGTGAGTGACGGCTCCCTGAAGCATCACCCCTGAGCGGCGGTGAGTGACGGCTCCCTGAAGCATCACCCCTGAGCGGCGGTGAGTGACGGCTCCCTGAAGCATCACCCCTGAGCGGCGGTGAGTGACGGCTCCCTGAAGCATCACCCCTGAGCGGCGGTGAGTGACGGCTCCCTGAAGCATCACCCCTGAGCGGCGGTGAGTGACGGCTCCCTGAAGCATCACCCCTGAGCGGCGGTGAGTGACGGCTCCCTGAAGCATCACCCCTGAGCGGCGGTGAGTGACGGGCCTCCTGAGCGGCGGTGAGTGACGGCTCCCTGAAGCATCACCCCTGAGCGGCGGTGAGTGACGGCTCCCTGAAGCATCACCCCTGAGCGGCGGTGAGTGACGGCTCCCTGAAGCATCACCCTGAGCGGCGGTGAGTGACGGCTCCCTGAAGCATCACCCCTGAGCGGCGGTGAGTGACGGCTCCCTGAAGCATCACCCTGAGCGGCGGTGAGTGACGGCTCCCTGAAGCATCACCCCTGAGCGGCGGTGAGTGACGGCTCCCTGAAGCATCACCCTGAGCGGCGGTGAGTGACGGCTCCCTGAAGCATCACCCCTGAGCGGCGGTGAGTGACGGCTCCCTGAAGCATCACCCCTGAGCGGCGGTGAGTGACGGCTCCCTGAAGCATCACCCCTGAGCGGCGGTGAGTGACGGCTCCCTGAAGCATCACCCCTGAGCGGCGGTGAGTGACGGGTCTCCTGAGCGGCGGTGAGTGACGGCTCCCTGAAGCATCACCCCTGAGCGGCGGTGAGTGACGGCTCCCTGAAGCATCACCCCTGAGCGGCGGTGAGTGACGGCTCCCTGAAGCATCACCCCTGAGCGGCGGTGAGTGACGGCTCCCTGAAGCATCACCCCTGAGCGGCGGTGAGTGACGGCTCCCTGAAGCATCACCCCTGAGCGGCGGTGAGTGACGGCTCCCTGAAGCATCACCCTGAGCGGCGGTGAGTGACGGCTCCCTGAAGCATCACCCCTGAGCGGCGGTGAGTGACGGCTCCCTGAAGCATCACCCCTGAGCGGCGGTGAGTGACGGCTCCCCTGAGCGGCGGTGAGTGACGGCTCCCTGAAGCATCACCCTGAGCGGCGGTGAGTGACGGCTCCCTGAAGCATCACCCCTGAGCGGCGGTGAGTGACGGCTCCCTGAAGCATCACCCCTGAGCGGCGGTGAGTGACGGCTCCCTGAAGCATCACCCCTGAGCGGCGGTGAGTGACGGGCCTCCTGAGCGGCGGTGAGTGACGGCTCCCTGAAGCATCACCCCTGAGCGGCGGTGAGTGACGGCTCCCTGAAGCATCACCCCTGAGCGGCGGTGAGTGACGGCTCCCTGAAGCATCACCCCTGAGCGGCGGTGAGTGACGGCTCCCTGAAGCATCACCCCTGAGCGGCGGTGAGTGACGGCTCCCTGAAGCATCACCCCTGAGCGGCGGTGAGTGACGGCTCCCTGAAGCATCACCCTGAGCGGCGGTGAGTGACGGCTCCCTGAAGCATCACCCCTGAGCGGCGGTGAGTGACGGCTCCCTGAAGCATCACCCCTGAGCGGCGGTGAGTGACGGCTCCCTGAAGCATCACCCCTGAGCGGCGGTGAGTGACGGCTCCCTGAAGCATCACCCCTGAGCGGCGGTGAGTGACGGCTCCCTGAAGCATCACCCCTGAGCGGCGGTGAGTGACGGGCCTCCTGAGCGGCGGTGAGTGACGGCTCCCTGAAGCATCACCCCTGAGCGGCGGTGAGTGACGGCTCCCTGAAGCATCACCCCTGAGCGGCGGTGAGTGACGGCTCCCTGAAGCATCACCCCTGAGCGGCGGTGAGTGACGGCTCCCTGAAGCATCACCCCTGAGCGGCGGTGAGTGACGGCTCCCTGAAGCATCACCCCTGAGCGGCGGTGAGTGACGGCTCCCTGAAGCATCACCCCTGAGCGGCGGTGAGTGACGGGCCTCCTGAGCGGCGGTGAGTGACGGCTCCCTGAAGCATCACCCCTGAGCGGCGGTGAGTGACGGCTCCCTGAAGCATCACCCCTGAGCGGCGGTGAGTGACGGCTCCCTGAAGCATCACCCCTGAGCGGCGGTGAGTGACGGCTCCCTGAAGCATCACCCCTGAGCGGCGGTGAGTGACGGCTCCCTGAAGCATCACCCCTGAGCGGCGGTGAGTGACGGCTCCCTGAAGCATCACCCCTGAGCGGCGGTGAGTGACGGCTCCCTGAAGCATCACCCCTGAGCGGCGGTGAGTGACGGCTCCCTGAAGCATCACCCCTGAGCGGCGGTGAGTGACGGCTCCCTGAAGCATCACCCCTGAGCGGCGGTGAGTGACGGCTCCCTGAAGCATCACCCCTGAGCGGCGGTGAGTGACGGCTCCCTGAAGCATCACCCCTGAGCGGCGGTGAGTGACGGCTCCCTGAAGCATCACCCCTGAGCGGCGGTGAGTGACGGCTCCCTGAAGCATCACCCCTGAGCGGCGGTGAGTGACGGCTCCCTGAAGCATCACCCCTGAGCGGCGGTGAGTGACGGCTCCCTGAAGCATCACCCCTGAGCGGCGGTGAGTGACGGCTCCCTGAAGCATCACCCCTGAGCGGCGGTGAGTGACGGCTCCCTGAAGCATCACCCCTGAGCGGCGGTGAGTGACGGGCCTCCTGAGCGGCGGTGAGTGACGGCTCCCTGAAGCATCACCCCTGAGCGGCGGTGAGTGACGGCTCCCTGAAGCATCACCCCTGAGCGGCGGTGAGTGACGGCTCCCCTGAGCGGCGGTGAGTGACGGCTCCCTGAAGCATCACCCCTGAGCGGCGGTGAGTGACGGCTCCCTGAAGCATCACCCCTGAGCGGCGGTGAGTGACGGCCCCCTGAGCGGCGGTGAGTGACGGCTCCCTGAAGCATCACCCTGAGCGGCGGTGAGTGACGGCTCCCCTGAGCGGCGGTGAGTGACGGCTCCCTGAGCGGCGGTGAGTGACGGCTTCCCTGAGCGGCGGTGAGTGACGGCTTCCCTGAGCGGCGGTGAGTGACGGCTCCCTGAAGCATCACCCCTGAGCGGCGGTGAGTGACGGCTCCCTGAAGCATCACCCCTGAGCGGCGGTGAGTGACGGCTCCTGAGCGGCGGTGAGTGACGGCTCCCTGAAGCATCACCCTGAGCGGCGGTGAGTGACGGCTCCCTGAAGCATCACCCTGAGCGGCGGTGAGTGACGGCTCCCTGAAGCATCACCCCTGAGCGGCGGTGAGTGACGGCTCCCTGAAGCATCACCCCTGAGCGGCGGTGAGTGACGGCTCCCTGAAGCATCACCCTGAGCGGCGGTGAGTGACGGCTCCCTGAAGCATCACCCCTGAGCGGCGGTGAGTGACGGCTCCCTGAAGCATCACCCCTGAGCGGCGGTGAGTGACGGCTCCCTGAAGCATCACCCCTGAGCGGCGGTGAGTGACGGCTCCTGAAGCATGAAGCATCACCCTGAGCGGCGGTGAGTGACGGCTCCCTGAAGCATCACCCCTGAGCGGCGGTGAGTGACGGCTCCCTGAAGCATCACCCCTGAGCGGCGGTGAGTGACGGCTCCCTGAAGCATCACCCCTGAGCGGCGGTGAGTGACGGCTCCCTGAAGCATCACCCCTGAGCGGCGGTGAGTGACGGCTCCCTGAAGCATCACCCCTGAGCGGCGGTGAGTGACGGCTCCCTGAAGCATCACCCCTGAGCGGCGGTGAGTGACGGCTCCCTGAAGCATCACCCCTGAGCGGCGGTGAGTGACGGCTCCCTGAAGCATCACCCCTGAGCGGCGGTGAGTGACGGCTCCCTGAAGCATCACCCCTGAGCGGCGGTGAGTGACGGCTCCCCTGAGCGGCGGTGAGTGACGGCTCCCTGAAGCATCACCCCTGAGCGGCGGTGAGTGACGGCTCCCTGAAGCATCACCCCTGAGCGGCGGTGAGTGACGGCTCCTGAAGCATCACCCCTGAGCGGCGGTGAGTGACGGCTCCCTGAAGCATCACCCCTGAGCGGCGGTGAGTGACGGGCCTCCTGAGCGGCGGTGAGTGACGGCTCCCTGAAGCATCACCCCTGAGCGGCGGTGAGTGACGGCTCCCTGAAGCATCACCCCTGAGCGGCGGTGAGTGACGGCTCCCCTGAGCGGCGGTGAGTGACGGCTCCCTGAAGCATCACCCCTGAGCGGCGGTGAGTGACGGCTCCCTGAAGCATCACCCCTGAGCGGCGGTGAGTGACGGCTCCCTGAAGCATCACCCCTGAGCGGCGGTGAGTGACGGCTCCCTGAAGCATCACCCCTGAGCGGCGGTGAGTGACGGCCTCCTGAGCGGCGGTGAGTGACGGCTCCCTGAAGCATCACCCCTGAGCGGCGGTGAGTGACGGCTCCCTGAAGCATCACCCCTGAGCGGCGGTGAGTGACGGCTCCCTGAAGCATCACCCCTGAGCGGCGGTGAGTGACGGCTCCCTGAAGCATCACCCCTGAGCGGCGGTGAGTGACGGCTCCCTGAAGCATCACCCCTGAGCGGCGGTGAGTGACGGCTCCCTGAAGCATCACCCCTGAGCGGCGGTGAGTGACGGCTCCCTGAAGCATCACCCCTGAGCGGCGGTGAGTGACGGCTCCCTGAAGCATCACCCCTGAGCGGCGGTGAGTGACGGGCCTCCTGAGCGGCGGTGAGTGACGGCTCCCTGAAGCATCACCCCTGAGCGGCGGTGAGTGACGGCTCCCTGAAGCATCACCCCTGAGCGGCGGTGAGTGACGGCTCCCTGAAGCATCACCCCTGAGCGGCGGTGAGTGACGGCTCCCTGAAGCATCACCCTGAGCGGCGGTGAGTGACGGCTCCCTGAAGCATCACCCCTGAGCGGCGGTGAGTGACGGGCCTCCTGAGCGGCGGTGAGTGACGGCTCCCTGAAGCATCACCCCTGAGCGGCGGTGAGTGACGGCTCCCTGAAGCATCACCCCTGAGCGGCGGTGAGTGACGGCTCCCTGAAGCATCACCCCTGAGCGGCGGTGAGTGACGGCTCCCTGAAGCATCACCCCTGAGCGGCGGTGAGTGACGGCTCCCTGAAGCATCACCCCTGAGCGGCGGTGAGTGACGGCTCCCTGAAGCATCACCCCTGAGCGGCGGTGAGTGACGGCTCCCTGAAGCATCACCCCTGAGCGGCGGTGAGTGACGGCTCCCTGAAGCATCACCCCTGAGCGGCGGTGAGTGACGGCTCCCTGAAGCATCACCCCTGAGCGGCGGTGAGTGACGGCTCCCTGAAGCATCACCCCTGAGCGGCGGTGAGTGACGGCTCCCTGAAGCATCACCCCTGAGCGGCGGTGAGTGACGGGCCTCCTGAGCGGCGGTGAGTGACGGCTCCCTGAAGCATCACCCCTGAGCGGCGGTGAGTGACGGCTCCTCTGAGCGGCGGTGAGTGACGGCTCCCTGAAGCATCACCCCTGAGCGGCGGTGAGTGACGGCTCCCTGAAGCATCACCCCTGAGCGGCGGTGAGTGACGGCTCCCTGAAGCATCACCCCTGAGCGGCGGTGAGTGACGGCTCCTCCAGAGCGGCGGTGAGTGACGGCTCCCTGAAGCATCACCCCTGAGCGGCGGTGAGTGACGGCTCCCTGAAGCATCACCCCTGAGCGGCGGTGAGTGACGGCTCCCTGAAGCATCACCCCTGAGCGGCGGTGAGTGACGGCTCCCTGAAGCATCACCCCTGAGCGGCGGTGAGTGACGGCTCCCTGAAGCATCACCCCTGAGCGGCGGTGAGTGACGGCTCCCTGAAGCATCACCCCTGAGCGGCGGTGAGTGACGGCTCCCTGAAGCATCACCCCTGAGCGGCGGTGAGTGACGGCTCCCTGAAGCATCACCCCTGAGCGGCGGTGAGTGACGGCTCCCTGAAGCATCACCCCTGAGCGGCGGTGAGTGACGGCTCCCTGAAGCATCACCCCTGAGCGGCGGTGAGTGACGGCTCCCTGAAGCATCACCCCTGAGCGGCGGTGAGTGACGGCTCCCTGAAGCATCACCCCTGAGCGGCGGTGAGTGACGGCTCCCTGAAGCATCACCCCTGAGCGGCGGTGAGTGACGGCTCCCTGAAGCATCACCCCTGAGCGGCGGTGAGTGACGGCCTCCTGAGCGGCGGTGAGTGACGGCTCCCTGAAGCATCACCCCTGAGCGGCGGTGAGTGACGGCTCCCTGAAGCATCACCCCTGAGCGGCGGTGAGTGACGGCTCCCTGAAGCATCACCCCTGAGCGGCGGTGAGTGACGGCTCCCTGAAGCATCACCCCTGAGCGGCGGTGAGTGACGGCTCCCTGAAGCATCACCCCTGAGCGGCGGTGAGTGACGGGCCTCCTGAGCGGCGGTGAGTGACGGCTCCCTGAAGCATCACCCTGAGCGGCGGTGAGTGACGGCTCCCTGAAGCATCACCCCTGAGCGGCGGTGAGTGACGGCTCCCTGAAGCATCACCCCTGAGCGGCGGTGAGTGACGGCTCCCTGAAGCATCACCCCTGAGCGGCGGTGAGTGACGGCTCTCTGAGCGGCGGTGAGTGACGGCTCCCTGAGCGGCGGTGAGTGACGGCTCTCTGAGCGGCGGTGAGTGACGGCTCCCTGAAGCATCACCCCTGAGCGGCGGTGAGTGACGGCTCCCTGAAGCATCACCCCTGAGCGCGCGGTGAGTGACGGCTCCCTGAAGCATCACCCCTGAGCGGCGGTGAGTGACGGCTCCCTGAAGCATCACCCCTGAGCGGCGGTGAGTGACGGCTCCCTGAAGCATCACCCCTGAGCGGCGGTGAGTGACGGCTCCCTGAAGCATCACCCCTGAGCGGCGGTGAGTGACGGCTCCCTGAAGCATCACCCCTGAGCGGCGGTGAGTGACGGGCCTCCTGAGCGGCGGTGAGTGACGGCTCCCTGAAGCATCACCCCTGAGCGGAGGTGAGTGACGGCTCCCTGAAGCATCACCCCTGAGCGGCGGTGAGTGACGGCTCCCTGAAGCATCACCCCTGAGCGGTGGTGAGTGACGGCTCCCTGAAGCATCACCCCTGAGCGGCGGTGAGTGACGGCTCCCTGAAGCATCACCCCTGAGCGGCGGTGAGTGACGGCTCCCTGAAGCATCACCCCTGAGCGGCGGTGAGTGACGGCTCCCTGAAGCATCACCCCTGAGCGGCGGTGAGTGACGGCTCCCTGAAGCATCACCCCTGAGCGGCGGTGAGTGACGGCTCCCTGAAGCATCACCCCTGAGCGGCGGTGAGTGACGGCTCCCTGAAGCATCACCCCTGAGCGGCGGTGAGTGACGGCTCCTGAAGCATCACCCTGAGCGGCGGTGAGTGACGGCTCCCTGAAGCATCACCCTGAGCGGTGGTGAGTGACGGCTCCCTGAAGCATCACCCCTGAGCGGCGGTGAGTGACGGGCCTCCTGAGCGGCGGTGAGTGACGGCTCCCTGAAGCATCACCCCTGAGCGGCGGTGAGTGACGGCTCCTGAAGCATCACCCCTGAGCGGCGGTGAGTGACGGCTCCCTGAAGCATCACCCCCTGAGCGGCGGTGAGTGACGGCTCCCTGAAGCATCACCCCTGAGCGGCGGTGAGTGACGGCTCCTCTGAGCGGCGGTGAGTGACGGCTCCCTGAAGCATCACCCTGAGCGGCGGTGAGTGACGGCTCCCTGAAGCATCACCCCTGAGCGGCGGTGAGTGACGGCTCCCTGAAGCATCACCCCTGAGCGGCGGTGAGTGACGGCTCCTGAAGCATCACCCCTGAGCGGCGGTGAGTGACGGCTCCCTGAAGCATCACCCCTGAGCGGTGGTGAGTGACGGCTCCCTGAAGCATCACCCTGAGCGGCGGTGAGTGACGGCTCCCTGAAGCATCACCCCTGAGCGGCGGTGAGTGACGGCCTCATGAGCGGCGGTGAGTGACGGCTCCTGAAGCATCACCCCTGAGCGGCGGTGAGTGACGGCTCCCTGAAGCATCACCCTGAGCGGCGGTGAGTGACGGCTCCCTGAAGCATCACCCCTGAGCGGTGGTGAGTGACGGCTCCCTGAAGCATCACCCCTGAGCGGCGGTGAGTGACGGGCCTCCTGAGCGGCGGGGTGAGTGACGGCTCCTGAAGCATCACCTCTGAGCGGCGGTGAGTGACGGCTCCCTGAAGCATCACCCTGAGCGGCGGTGAGTGACGGCTCCTGAAGCATCACCCCTGAGCGGCGGTGAGTGACGGCTCCTGAAGCATCACCCCTGAGCGGCGGTGAGTGACGGCCCTCTGAGCGGCGGTGAGTGACGGCTCCCTGAAGCATCACCCCTGAGCGGCGGTGAGTGACGGCTCCTGAAGCATCACCCCTGAGCGGCGGTGAGTGACGGCTCCCTGAAGCATCACCCTGAGCGGCGGTGAGTGACGGCTCCCTGAAGCAAACCCTGAGCGGCGGTGAGTGACGGCTCCTGAAGCATCACCCTGAGCGGCGGTGAGTGACGGCTCCTGAAGCATCACCCCTGAGCGGCGTGAGTGACGGCTCCCTCGAGCAGGCGGTGAGTGACGGCTCCTGAAGCATCACCCCTGAGCGGCGGTGAGTGACGGCTCCCTGAAGCATCACCCCTGAGCGGCGGTGAGTGACGGCTCCCTGAAGCATCACCCCTGAGCGGCGGTGAGTGACGGCTCCCTGAAGCATCACCCTGAGCGGCGGTGAGTGACGGCTCCCTGAAGCATCACCCCTGAGCGGCGTGAGTGACGGCTCCCTGAAGCATCACCCCTGA
>WNGS01047837.1:0-33801 GCA_020271785.1 Procambarus virginalis | reverse complement strand
CTTGAGAAACTTGGCTAAATAAAGACTATACCCAACTCTACAACTTAGCTGGTTTATAAAGCCATTCATAACTGTAGGCCTAATAAAAAAGGTGGTGGCACAGCTATATATTACCGAGATACATTTATCTGCAACAGTGTTATTAGTGACAGAGATGACTACTGTGAATATACTTTTGCTCAGTTCACAATTAAATCCCTTAAATCCTCTTTGACTATTGGAGCCATCTATAGATTTCCCAACACTAACATAGCTTCTTTCTCAGACAACCTAAGGAATCTTATTATAAACAACAATCTCAACAAAAACCACATCATTCTGGGAGGAGACTTTAATATTGACCTGGGTAAACAAAATTGCTCTCAAGTTGACTATTTCCTTAACAGCATGAACTCCTGTATGCTAATCCCCACAATCACCAAACCTACCCGAGTCACTCAAACATCAGCCACTACCTTGGACCACATATGGACAAACATAACAGTTCCCCTTGTACCTGGTATAATCTACGACAGAACAACTGACCACTATCCTACTTTCTCATAGCGAACATGGACATAACACCACCAAAAAGCAAGAAACTTTCATTTAGGCTACACAGTGAATCAGCTTTAGGCAATCTTACAGATGCACTTCACAATATTAACTGGGATTCTGAATTCAATAATACCCAGGATATAAATTCATTAGCTACCCTCTTCCTCTCCAAAACTCTCAGTCTCTACAACCTTCATTGTCCCTTCTTACCAAGCAAGTAACTGACAAAAGATTAAACAATCCATGGCTCACAAGGCATTCTCAACTCAATCAACAAGAAACACGAATATGAAAAGAAACTTAGGATTGGCCTAGTTTCAAAGGAAGTAGCTAAAAGGTACTCATCAATGCTTACCAGTATCATAAGAAAGGCAAAACTAGCATATTATGTGAATAGATTCAATGAAGCAAAAGGTAACATGAAAAGCACTTGGAAAACAATCTCTAGTATCCTAGGAACTAAGCAACACTCACATAACCAAATAAAGCTCTACAAGGATGGGGATATACTGTCAACTGATTTAGAAATGGCAAATGAATTTAATAGTTTCTTTTCATCGGTTGGTGCTAATCTTGCCAGTCAAATCCCACAGACTCAGACACATATTAACACATATCTCTCAGGCAGCTATCCAAACTCTCTTCTCCTTTCACCAATCAGCCCGGCAGATGTTGTGTCCATCATACACTCTCTAAAAACCAAGGCAGGGAACACCAGTGAAATTCCGTCCATTGTATACAAGAGAGCCTCCCATGCCCTTGCCTCACCCATAGCCCTACTGTTCAACAAATCTATAGAGTGTCACACCTTCCCTGATATCCTCAAAAAAGCAAGAGTAACGCCAGTCCATAAAGGAGGCAATCCGGCGGACATAAATAATTATAGACCAATATCAAATCTACCCATTCTATCAAAAATATTTGAAAAAATTATTTACAAACAGCTCTATTCCTACCTCGTAAAATTCGACATACTCAGCCCCTGCCAGTTTGGCTTCCGGTCCCAAAAGAGCACCAACGATGCAATCATTAGTCTCCTTGACGTAATCTACTCAGCCCTTGACAAAAATGAGTTTCCAATTGGACTCTTCATTGACCTAAGAAAAGCCTTTGATACTGTTAATCACAACTACCTCTTACTTAAACTTCAGCATTATGGAATCCGTGGCCTTGCCCTTGACTACATCCGATCCTATCTTAGTGACAGACACCAATATGTAACCATCAATGATACAACTTCTTCCACTCTACCAATTACCGTTGGAGTGCCTCAGGGCAGTATCTTAGGACCTCTTCTATTTCTTATATATATAAATGATCTGCCTAATGTCTCTAATATTCTCAAACCTATATTGTTTGCTGATGATACTACCCTTATCTATTCAGACCTCAACCCACATACACTAAATAATGTTGTGAATAATGAATTAAAAAAAGTCCACTTCTGGATGTCAACTAACAAACTAACATTAAACATTGAAAAGACTTACTACATCTTATTTGGAAGCAAATCATCAAATGCAATTCAGCTACAGATAGACAATATTAACATCAGTAATAAAAATGATGGCAAGTTTCTTGGCCTATTCCTAGACAAGAGACTCAACTTCAGCACCCACATACAACACATAACTAAGAAAGTCTCTAAAACAGTTGGTATACTCTCCAAAATCAGATATTATGTTCCTAACTCCGCTCTCCTCTCACTATATTATGCACTAATCTACCCCTATCTTAATTATGGTATCTGTGCATGGGGGTCTACCACTGCAAACCACCTTAAGCCCATCATCACGCAGCAAAAATCTGCTATCAGAATAATAACTAACTCAGCTTTTAGACAACATTCAGCTCCCTTGTTTAAATCTCTAAACTTGCTAAATATTAACTCCCTCCACACATTCTCTTGTGTCAACTACATTTACAAAACCCTGTTTTTAAATGCAAACCATGCTCTGAAACTCTCCCTGGATGGATGTAATAGGACCCATTTTCACCACACCAGAAATAAATATCTCTTTGATATCCCCAGGGTCAAACTTAATCTGTGTAAACACTCTATGCAAATTAAGGGACCTAGTCTATGGAACTCACTCCCTAGTGAATTGAAAAACTGTAAAAGTTTTGCCTTATTTAAAAACAAAACCAAAAAGTACCTGATTTCATCTTCTTAGTTTCCTACACTGAGCTTTAAATTTGCTCTGTACCTAGTGTTACCCAATCTCCTAATCTCCTAATTTTATGTATTTAACCCTACCAACCTTATCATTGTGTTCATTGCTGTCTTCTTTTATGTGCTAGCCATATGCTGTTTTGTGCCTACCAATTTTTGTCAACTACCATTCAAGCTGTCATTGCAATCAATCTTAGCTGCCTATGTGCTTTAATCCACTGTACCTACAATTTTCTCTATTTTTTTTTCTTGCCATGTATCTGTTATCATTTTTTTTATAAATCTTGCAAGTATTTACCTACTTAAAATTTCTTAGATTAAGACCTGCCCGAAACGCTGCGCGTACTAGTGGCTTTACAAGACTGTAATTACCATTTTATGTATCCACACATTCCCAATGTACCCTCTTGTATATGCATAAATAAATAAATAAATAAATAAATAAATAAATAAATAAATACATCCTATATCCATCCTGTTTGCAGTAGTATACCCAATATTTCTTCCAACCTAACATCGTTTTCTGTAAATGTTCCTACATTCCATTCTCTTGAGATTTTTAAAGTACACTATTGTATATTATGTTGATTGGCAGAGCACCATTATTATATGTAATAATTAATAGTGCTTATTATTATTTACTGAGAACAACCAACATTTCTCAAACCAAAACTATGAGCTATCAATAGGATATAGCTGATCCATAATATTCTAATAGCATGGACAAGAGTAGGTAAATTTCACAACACATTTGGGACTGGAAAAATAAAATTTTTATTAAAAGTGAACTAATCACACCTATTCTGCTGTATGCGGCGATGAGCGGGTATTATGGGACGTAAATTGGTACGTAAGGGAGAGTTGGTGCCTTGAAAAAAATATAACTGGGAATATACCACATTGGTACTATATACAAGAGTATATAAGGAGTAAAACCATTTTGTCATATATGTGCTATCATGAACGAGAACGGGTTGGAGTATAGTAGGGTGTACTTGAGGATGGCAGGATGTACTTGAGGATGGTAGGGTGTACTTGAGGATGGTTGGATGTACTTGAGGATGGTAGGGTGTACTTGAGGATGGTAGGATGTACTTGAGGATGGTAGGATGTACTTAAATATGGTAGGGTGTATGTGAGGATGGTAGGATGTATTTGAGGATGGTAGGATGTACTTGAGCATGGTAGGATGTACTTAAATATGGTAGGGTGTATGTGAGGATGGTAGGATGTATTTGAGGATGGTAGGATGTAATTGAGGTTGGTAGGATGCACTTGAGGATGGTAGGGTGTACTTGAGGATAGTAGGGTGTACTTGAGGATGATAGGATGTACTTGAGGTGGTAGGATGTACTTGAGGATGGAAGGATGTACTTGAGGATGGTAGGGTGTACTTGAGGATGGTAGGATGTACTTGAGGATGGTAGGATGTACTTGAGGATGGTAGAATGTACTTCAGGTGGTAGGATGTACTTGAGGATGGTAGGATGTACTTGAGGATAGTAGGGTGTACTTGAGGATAGTAGGGTGTACTTGAGGATAGTAGGATGTACTTGAGGATGATAGGATGTACTTAAGGGTGGTAGGATGTACTTGAGGATGGTAGGATGTACTTGAGGATGGTAGGATGTACTTGTGGATGGTAGGATGTACTTGAGGATGGTAGAATGTACTTGAGGATGGTAGGATGTACTTGAGGATGGTAGGATGTACTTGAGGATAGTAGGGTGTACTTGAGGATGATAGGATGTACTTGAGGTGGTAGGATGTACTTGAGGATGATAGGGTGTACTTGAGGATGGTAGGATGTACTTGAGGATGGTAGGATGTACTTGAGGATGGTAGGATGTACTTGAGGATGGTAGGATGTACTTGAGGATGGTAGGATGTACTTGAGGATGGTAGGATGTACTTGAGGATAGTAGGGTGTACTTGAGGATGATAGGATGTACTTGAGGTGGTAGGATGTACTTGAGGATGATAGGGTGTACTTGAGGATGGTAGGATGTACTTGAGGATGGTAGGATGTACTTGAGGATGGTAGGATGTACTTGAGGATGGTAGGATGTACCTGAGGATGGTAGGATGTACTTGAAGATGGTAGGATGTACTTGAGGATGGTAGGATGTACTTGAGGATGTACTTGAGGATGGCAGGATGTACTTGAGGGTAGTAGGGTGTACTTGAGGATGATAGGGTTTACTTGAGAATGATAGGGTTTACTTGAGGATGGTAGGATGTACTTGAGGATGGTAGGATATACTTGAGGATGGTAGGATATACTTGAGGATGGTAGGATGTACTTGAGGATGGTAGGATGTACTTGAGGATGGTAGGATGTACTTGAGGATGGTAGGATGTACTTGAGGATAATCGTCTACTTGAGGATGGTAGGATGTACTTAAGGATGGTAGGATATACTTGAGGATAGTAGGATGTACTTGAGGATGGTAGGATGAACTTGAGGATGGTAGGATGCACTTGAGGATGGTAGGATGCACTTGAGTATGGTAGGGTGTACTTGAGGATGGTAGGATGTACTTGATGATGGTAGGATGCACTTGAGTATGGTAGGGTGTACTTGAGGATGGTAGGATGTACTTGAGGATAGTAGGATGTACTTGAGGATAGTAGGGTGTACTTGAGGATGGTAGGATGTATTTGAGGATAGTAGGGTGTACTTGAGGATAGTAGGATGTACTTGAGGATGGTAGGATGTACTTGAGGATAGTAGGGTGTACTTGAGGATGATAGGATGTACTTGAGGATGGTAGGATGCACTTGAGGATGGTAGGATTTACTTGTGGATGGTATGATGTACTTGTGGATGGTAGGATGTACTTGAGGATGGTAGGATGTACTTGAGGATGATATTACGCACTTGAGGATGGTAGGGTGTACTTGACGATGGTAGGATGTACTTGAGGATGGTAGGATGTACTTAAGGATGGTAGGATGAACTTGAGGATAGTAGGATGTACTTGAGGATGGTAGGATGTACTTGAGGATAGTAGGGTGTACTTGAGGATAGTAGGGTGTACTTGAGGATAGTAGGATCTACTTGAGGATGGTAGGATGTGCTTGAGGATGGTAGGATGCACTTGAGGATGGTAGGATGTACTTGAGGATGTTAGGATGCACTTAAGGATGGTAGGATGTACTTGAGGATGGTAGGATTTACTTGAGGATGGTAGGATGTACTTGAGGATGGTAGGATGCACTTGAGGATGGTAGGATGCACTTGAGGATGATAGGATGCACTTGATTATGGTAGGATGTACTTGAAGATAGTAGGATGTACTTGAGGATGGTAGGATTTACTTGAAGATGGTAGGATGTACTTGAGGATGGTAGGATGTACTTGAGGATAGTAGGGTGTACTTGAGGATAGTAGGGTGTACTCTAGGATAGTAGGATGTACTTGAGGATGGTAGGATGTACTTGAGGATAGTAGGGTCTACTTGAGGATAGTAGGGTGTACTTAAGGATGGTAGGATGTACTTGAGGATAGTAGGATGTACTTGAGGATAGTAGGATGTACTTGAGGATAGTAGGATGTACTTGAGGATAGTAGGGTGTACTTGAGGATAGTAGGATGTACTTGAGGATAGTAGGATGTACTTGAGGATAGTAGGGTGTACTTGAGGATGATAGGATGTACTTGAGGATGGTAGGATGTACTTGAGGATAGTAGGGTGTACTTGAGGATGATAGGATGTACTTGAGGATGATAGGATGTACTTGAGGATGGTAGGATGTACTAGAGGATGGTAGGATGTACTAGAGGATGATAGGATGCACTTGATTATGGTAGGATGTACTAGAGGATTGTAGGATTTACTTGAAGATGGTAGGATGTACTTGAGGATGGTAGGATGTACTTGAGGATGGTAGGATGTACTTGAGGATGGATGTAATTGAGGATGGTATTACGCACTTGAGGATGGTAGGGTGTACTTGACGATAGTAGGATGCACTTGAGGAAGGTAGGATGTACTTGAGGATGGTAGGATGTACTTGAGGAAGGTAGGATGTACTTGAGGATGGTAGGATGTACTTGAGGATAGTAGGATGTACTTGAGGATGGTAGGATGTACTTGAGGATGGTAGGATGCACTTGAGGATGGTAGGATTTACTGTGGATGGTATATGTACTTGTGGATGGTAGGATGTACTTGAGGATGGTAGGATGTACTTGAGGATAGTAGGATGTACTTGAAGATAGAAGGGTGTACTTGAGGATAGTAGGATGTACTTGAGGATAGTAGGATGTACTTGAGGATAGTAGGATGTACTTAAGGATGGTAGGATGTACTTGAAGATAGTAGGATGTACTTGTGGATAGTAGGATGTACTTGAGAATAGTAGGGTGTACTTGAGAATGATAGGATGTGCTTGAGGATGGTAGGATGCACTTGAGGATGGTAGGATGTACTTGAGGATGTTAGGATGCACTTAAGGATGGTAGGATGTACTTAAGGATGGTAGGATGTACTTGAGGATGGTAGGATGCACTTGAGGATAGTAGGATGTACTTGAGGATAGTAGGATGTACTTGAGGATAGTAGGGTGTACTTGAGGATGATAGGATGTGCTTGAGGATGGTAGGATGCACTTGAGGATGGTAGGATGTACTTGAGGATGGTAGGATGTACTTGAGGATAGTAGGATGTACTTGAGGATAGTAGGGTGTACTTGAGGATAGTAGGGTGTACTTAAGGATAGCAGGATGTACTTGAGGATGGTAGGATGTACTTGAGGATAGTAGGGTCTACTTGAGGATAGTAGGATGTACTTGAGGATAGTAGGATGTACTTGAGGATAGTAGGATGTACTTAAGGATGGTAGGATGTACTTGAGGATAGTAGGATGTACTTGAGGATAGTAGGGTGTACTTGAGGATGGTAGGATGTGCTTGAGGATGGTAGGATGTACTTGAGGATGGTAGGATGTACTTGAGGATGGTAGGATGTACTTGAGGATGGTAGGATGTACTTGAGGATGGTAGGATGTACTTGAGGATAGTAGGGTGTACTTGAGAATAGTAGGATGTACTTGAAGATAGTAGGGTGTACTTGAAGATAGTAGGGTGTACTTGAGGATAGTAGGATGTACTTGAGGATAGTAGGATGTACTTGAGGATAGTAGGATGTACTTAAGGATGGTAGGATGTACTTGAGGATAGTAGGATGTACTTGAGGATAGTAGGATGTACTTGAGAATAGTAGGGTGTACTTGAGAATGATAGGATGCACTTGAGGATGGTAGGATGTACTTGAGGTTGTTAGGATGCACTTAAGGATGGTAGGATGTACTTAAGGATGGTAGGATGTACTTGAGGATGGTAGGATGTACTTGAGGATGGTAGGATGCACTTGAGGATGGTAGGATGCACTTGAGGATGGTAGGATGTACTTGAGGATGGTAGGATGCACTTGAGGATGGTAGGATGCACTTGAGGATGGTAGGATGCACTTGAGGATGATAGGATGCACTTGATAATGGTAGGATGTACTAGAGTATGGTAGGATTTACTTGAGGATGGTAGGATGTACTTGAGGATGGTAGGATGTACTTGAGGATAGTAGGATGTACTTGAGGATGGTAGGATGTACTTGAGGATAGTAGGGTGTACTTCAGGATAGTAGGGTGTACTTGAGGATAGTAGGATGTACTTGAGGATGGTAGGATGTACTTGAGGATAGTAGGGTCTACTTGAGGATAGTAGGGTGTACTTAAGGATGGTAGGATGTACTTGAGGATAGTAGGATGTACTTGAGGATAGTAGGATGTACTTGAGGATAGTAGTATGTACTTGAGGATAGTAGGGTGTACTTGAGGATAGTAGGATGTACTTGAGGATAGTAGGATGTACTTGAGGATAGTAGGATGTACTTGAGGATGGTAGGATGTACTTGAGGATAGTAGGATGTACTTGAGGATGGTAGGATGTACTTGAGGATAGTAGGATGTACTTGAGGATGGTAGGATGTACTTGAGGATAGTAGGGTGTACTTGAGGATAGTAGGGTGTACTTGAGGATGATAGGATGTCCTTGAGAATGGTAGGATGTACTTGAGGATAGTAGGGTGTACTTGAGGATGATAGGATGTACTTGAGGAAGGTAGGATGTACTAGAGGATGGTAGGATGTACTAGAGGATGATAGGATGCACTTGAGGATGGTAGGATGTACTAGAGTATGGTAGGATTTACTTGAGGATGGTAGGATGTACTTGAGGATGGTAGGATTTACTTGAGGATGGTAGGATGTACTTGAGGATGGTAGGATGTACTTGAGGATGGTAGGATGCACTTAAGGATGGTAGGATGTACTTGAGGATGGTAGGATGTACTTGAGGATGGTAGGATGCACTTGAGGATGGTAGGATGTACTTGAGGATGGTAGGATGTACTTGAGGATAGTAGGA
This sequence comes from Procambarus virginalis, assembly GCA_020271785.1. Taxonomy (NCBI): domain Eukaryota; kingdom Metazoa; phylum Arthropoda; class Malacostraca; order Decapoda; family Cambaridae; genus Procambarus; species Procambarus virginalis. The sequence continues at coordinate 24,661 of WNGS01047837.1, read as the reverse complement.
TGTACTTGAGGATGGTAGGATGCACTTGAGGATGGTAGGATGCACTTGAGGATGGTAGGATGCACTTGAGGATGATAGATGTCATTGCTTCCAAAAACTGTTCTGGTACGTTGTAACTTAAAACTGTTTGCTGGGCTCCCACACCTGCTGCCATCCTCAGGTCCTCCCACACCTGCTGCCATCCTCAGGTCCTCCCACACCTGCCATCCTCAGGTCCTCCCACACCTGCTGCCATCCTCAGGTCCTCCCACACCTGCTGCCATCCTCAGGTCCTCCCACACCTGCTGCCATCCTCAGGTCCTCCCACACCTGCTGCCATCCTCAGGTCCTCCCACACCTGCTGCCATCCTCAGGTCCTCCCACACCTGCTGCCATCCTCAGGTCCTCCCACACCTGTTGCCATCCTCAGGCCCTCCCACACACCTGCTGCCATCCTCAGGTCCTCCCACACCTGCTGCCATCCTCAGGTCCTCCCACACCTGCTGCCATCCTCAGGTCCTCCCACACCTGCTGCCATCCTCAGGTCCTCCCACACCTGCTGCCATCCTCAGGTCCTCCCACACCTGCTGCCATCCTCAGGTCCTCCCACACCTGCTGCCATCCTCAGGTCCTCCCACACCTGCTGCCATCCTCAGGTCCTCCCACACCTGCTGCCATCCTCAGGTCCTCCCACACCTGCTGCCATCCTCAGGTCCTCCCACACCTGCTGCCATCCTCAGGTCCTCCCACACCTGCTGCCATCCTCAGATCCTCCCACACCTGCTGCCATCCTCAGGTCCTCCCACACCTGCTGCCATCCTCCCTCCCACACCTGCTGCCATCCCCAGGTCCTCCCAAACCTGCTGCCATCCTCAGGTCCTCCCACACCTGCTGCCATCCTCAGGTCCTCCCACACCTGCTGCCATCCTCAGATCCTCCACACACCTGCTGCCATCCTCAGGTCCTCCCACACCTGCTGCCATCCTCAGGTCCTCCCACACCTGCTGCCATCCTCAGATCCTCCCACACACCTGCTGCCATCCTCAGGTCCTTCCACACCTGCTGCCATCCTCCCTCCCACACCTGCTGCCATCCCAGGTCCTCCCAACCTGCTGCCATCCTCAGGTCCTCCCACACCTGCTGCCATCCTCAGGTCCTCCCACACCTGCTGCCATCCTCAGGTCCTCCCACACCTGCTGCCATCCTCAGATCCTCCCACACCTGCTGCCATCCTCAGGTCCTCCCACACCTGCTGCCATCCTCAGGTCCTCCCACACCTGCTGCCATCCTCAGATCCTCCCACACCTGCTGCCATCTTCAGGTCCTCCCACACCTGCTGCCATCATCAGGTCCTCCCACACCTGCTGCCATCCCCAGGTCCTCCCAACCTGCTGCCATCCTCAGGTCCTCCCACACCTGCTGCCATCCTCAGGTCCTCTCACACCTGCTGCCATCCCAGGTCCTCCCAAACCTGCTGCCATCCTCAGGTCCTCCCACACCTGCTGCCATCATCAGGTCCACCCACACCTGCTGCCATCCTCAGGTCCTCCCACACCTGCTGCCATCCCCAGGTCCTCCCAAACCTGCTGCCATCCTCAGGTCCTCCACACCTGCTGCCATCCTCAGGTCCTCCCACACCTGCTGCCATCCTCAGGTCCTCCCACACCTGCTGCCATCCTCAGGTCCTCCCACACCTGCTGCCATCCTCAGGTCCTCCCACACCTGCTGCCATCCTCAGGTCCTCCCACACCTGCTGCCATCCTCCCTCCCACACCTGCTGCCATCCCAGGTCCTCCCAAACCTGCTGCCATCCTCAGGTCCTCCCACACCTGCTGCCATCCTCAGGTCCTCCCACACCTGCTGCCATCCTCCCTCCCACACCTGCTGCCATCCCCAGGTCCTCCCAAACCTGCTGCCATCCTCAGGTCCTCCCACACCTGCTGCCATCCTCAGGTCCTCCCACACCTGCTGCCATCCCCAGGTCCTCCCAACCTGCTGCCATCCTCAGGTCCTCCCATACCTGCTGCCATCATCAAGTCCTCCCACACCTGCTGCCATCCTCAGGTCCTCCCACACCTGCTGCCATCCCAGGTCCTCCCACACCTGCTGCCATCCTCAGGTCCTCCCACACCTGCTGCCATCCCAGGTCCTCCCAAACCTGCTGCCATCCTCAGGTCCTCCCACACCTGCTGCCATCCTCAGGTCCCCCACACCTGCTGCCATCATCAGGTCCTCCCACACCTGCTGCCATCCTCCCTCCCACACCTGCTGCCATCCCCAGGTCCTCCCAAACCTGCTGCCATCCTCAGGTCCTCCNAGGATAGTAGGATGTACTTGAGGATAGTAGGATGTACTTGAGGATAGTAGGGTGTACTTGAGGATAGTAGGATGTACTTGAGGATGTAGGAGTACTTGAGGATAGTTGGATGTACTTGAGGATAGTAGGATGTACTTGAGGATAGTAGGATGTACTTGAGGATGATAGGATGTACTTGAGGATGGTAGGATGTACTTGAGGATAGTAGGTGTACTTGAGGATGATAGGATGTACTTGAGGATGGTAGGATGTACTTGAGGATGGTAGGATGTACTAGAGGATTGTAGGATTTACTTGAGGATGGTAGGATGTACTTGAGGATGGTAGGATGTACTTGAGGATGGTAGGATGTACTTGAGGATGGTAGGATGTACTTGAGGATGGATGTAATGAGGATGGTATTACACACTTGAGGATGGTAGGGTGTACTTGACGATAGTAGGATGCACTTGAGGAAGGTAGGATGTACTTGAGGATGGTAGGATGTACTTGAGGAAGGTAGGATGTACTTGAGGATGGTAGGATGTACTTGAGGATAGTAGGATGTACTTGAGGATGGTAGGATGTACTTGAGGATGGTAGGATGTACTTGAGGATAGTAGGATGTACTAGAGGATAGTAGGATGTACTTAAGGATGGTAGGATATACTTGAGGATAGTAGGATGTACTTGAAGATAGAAGGGTGTACTTGAGGATAGTAGGATGTACTTGAGGATAGTAGGATGTACTTGAGGATAGTAGGATGTACTTAAGGATGGTAGGATGTACTTGAAGATAGTAGGATGTACTTGTGGATAGTAGGATGTACTTGAGAATAGTAGGGTGTACTTGAGAATGATAGGATGTGCTTGAGAATGGTAGGATGCACTTGAGGATGGTAGGATGTACTTGAGGATGTTAGGATGCACTTAAGGATGGTAGGATGTACTTAAGGATGGTAGGATGTACTTGAGGATGGTAGGATGCACTTGAGGATAGAAGGATGTACTTGAGGATAGTAGGATGTACTTGAGGATAGTAGGGTGTACTTGAGGATGATAGGATGTGCTTGAGGATGGTAGGATGCACTTGAGGATGGTAGGATGTACTTGAGGATGGTAGGATGTACTTGAGGATGGTAGGATGTACTTGAGGATAGTAGGATGTACTTGAGGATAGTAGGGTGTACTTGAGGATAGCAGGATGTACTTGAGGATGGTAGGATGTACTTGAGGATAGTAGGGTCTACTTGAGGATAGTAGGATGTACTTGAGGATAGTAGGATGTACTTGAGGATAGTAGGATGTACTTAAGGATGGTAGGATGTACTTGAGGATAGTAGGATGTACTTGAGGATAGTAGGATGTACTTGAGGATAGTAGGGTGTACTTGAGGATGGTAGGATGTGCTTGAGGATAGTAGGATGCACTTGAGGATGGTAGGATGTACTTGAGGATGGTAGGATGTACTTGAGGATGGTAGGATGTACTTGAGGATGGTAGGATGTACTTGAGGATAGTAGGGTCTACTTGAGGATAGTAGGGTGTACTTAAGGATGGTAGGATGTACTTGAGGATAGTAGGATGTACTTGAGGATAGTAGGATGTACTTGAGGATAGTAGTATGTACTTGAGGATAGTAGGGTGTACTTGAGGATAGTAGGATGTACTTGAGGATAGTAGGATGTACTTGAGGATGGTAGGATGTACTTGAGGATAGTAGGATGTACTTGAGGATGGTAGGATGTACTTGAGGATAGTAGGATGTACTTGAGGATGGTAGGATGTACTTGAGGATAGTAGGGTGTACTTGAGGATGAAAGGATGTACTTGAGAATGGTAGGATGTACTTGAGGATAGTAGGGTGTACTTGAGGATGATAGGATGTACTTGAGGAAGGTAGGATGTACTAGAGGATGGTAGGATGTACTAGAGGATGATAGGATGCACTTGATTATGGTAGGATGTACTAGAGGATGGTAGGATTTACTTGAGGATGGTAGGATGTACTTGAGGATGGTAGGATGTACTTGAGGATGGTAGGATGCACTTAAGGATGGTAGGATGTACTTGAGGATGGTAGGATGTACTTGAGGATGGTAGGATGCACTTGAGGATGGTAGGATGTACTTGAGGATGGTAGAATGTACTTGAGGATAGTAGGATGTACTTGAGGATGGTAGGATGCACTTGAGGATGGTAGGATGCACTTGAGGATGGTAGGATGCACTTGAGGATGATAGATGTCATTGCTTCCAAAAACTGTTCTGGTACGTTGTAACTTAAAACTGTTTGCTGGGCTCCCACACCTGCTGCCATCCTCAGGTCCTCCCACACCTGCTGCCATCCTCAGGTCCTCCCACACCTGCTGCCATCCTCAGGTCCTCCCACACCTGCTGCCATCCTCAAGTCCTCCCACACCTGCTGCCATCCTCAGGTCCTCCCACACCTGCTGCCATTCTCAGGTCCTCCCACACCTGCTGCCATCCTCAGGTCCTCCCACACCTGCTGCCATCCTCAGGTCCTCCCACACCTGCTGCCATCCTCAAGTCCTCCCACACCTGCTGCCATCCTCAAGTCCTCCCACACCTGCTGCCATCCTCAAGTCCTCCCACACCTGCTGCCATCCTCAGGTCCTCCCACACCTGCTGCCATCCTCAGGTCCTCCCACACCTGCTGCCATCCTCAGATCCTCCCACACCTGCTGCCATCCTCAGGTCCTCCCACACCTGCTGCCATCCTCAGGTCCTCCCACACCTGTTGCCATCCTCAGATCCTCCCACACCTGCTGCCATCCTCCCTCCCACACCTGCTGCCATCCTCCCTCCCACACCTGCTGCCATCCCCAGGTCCTCCCAAACCTGCTGCCATCCTCAGGTCCTCCCACACCTGCTGCCATCCTCAGGTCCTCCCACACCTGCTGCCATCCTCAGATCCTGCCACACACCTGCTGCCATCCTCAGGTCCTTCCACACCTGCTGCCATCCTCCCACCCACACCTGCTGCCATCCCCAGGTCCTCCCAAACCTGCTGCCATCCTCAGGTCCCCCCACACCTGCTGCCATCCTCAGGTCCTCCCACACCTGCTGCCATCCCCAGGTCCTCCCAAACCTGCTGCCATCCTCAGGTCCTCCCACACCTGCTGCCATCCTCAGGTCCTCCCACACCTGCTGCCATCCTCAGGTCCTCCCACACCTGCTGCCATCCTCAGGTCCTCCCACACCTGCTGCCATCCTCAGGTCCTCCCACACCTGCTGCCATCCTCAGATCCTCCCACACCTGCTGCCATCCTCAGGTCCTCCCACACCTGCTGCCATCATCAGGTCCTCCCACACCTGCTGCCATCCCCAGGTCCTCCCAAACCTGCTGCCATCCTCAGGTCCTCCCACACCTGCTGCCATCCTCAGGTCCTCTCACACCTGCTGCCATCCCCAGGTCCTCCCAAACCTGCTGCCATCCTCAGGTCCTCCCACACCTGCTGCCATCATCAGGTCCACCCACACCTGCTGCCATCCTCAGGTCCTCCCACACCTGCTGCCATCCCCAGGTCCTCCCGAACCTGCTGCCATCCTCAGGTCCTCCCACACCTGCTGCCATCCTCAGGTCCTCCCACACCTGCTGCCATCCTCAGGTCCTCCCACACCTGCTGCCATCCTCCCTCCCACACCTGCTGCTATCCCCAGGTCCTCCCAAACCTGCTGCCATCTCCAGGTCCTCCCACACCTGCTGCCATCCTCAGGTCCTCCCACACCTGCTGCCATCCTCAGGTCCTCCCACACCTGCTGCTATCATCCCTCCCACACCTGCTGCCATCCCCAGGTCCTCCCAAACCTGCTGCCATCCTCAGGTCCTCCCACACCTGCTGCCATCTCAGGTCCTCCCACACCTGCTGCCATCCCCAGGTCCTCCCAAACCTGCTGCCATCCTCAGGTCCTCCCATACCTGCTGCCATCATCAAGTCCTCCCACACCTGCTGCCATCCTCAGGTCCTCCCACACCTGCTGCCATCCCCAGGTCCTCCCAAACCTGCTGCCATCCTCAGGTCCTCCCACACCTACTGCCATCCTCAGGTCCTCCCACACCTGCTGCCATCCTCAGGTCCTCCCACACCTGCTGCCATCCCGAGGTCCTCCCAAACCTGCTGCCATCCTCAGGTCCTCCCACACCTGCTGCCATCATCAGGTCTTCCCACACCTGCTGCCATCCTCCCTCCCACACCTGCTGCCATCCCCAGGTCCTCCCAAACCTGCTGCCATCCTCAGGTCCTCCCACACCTGCTGCCATCCTCAGGTCCTCCCACACCTGCTGCCATCCTCAGGTCCTCCCACACCTGCTGCCATCCCCAGGTCCTCCCAAACCTGCTGCCATCCTCAGGTCCTCCCACACCTGCTACCATCCTCAGGTCCTCCCACACCTGCTGCCATCCTCCCTCCCACACCTGCTGCCATCCCCAGGTCCTCCCAAACCTGCTGCCATCCTCAGGTCCTCCCACACCTGCTGCCATCCTCAGGTCCTCCCAAACCTGCTGCCATCCTCAGGTCCTCCCACACCTGCTGCCATCCTCAGGTCTTCCCACACCTGCTGCCATCCTCCCTCCCACACCTGCTGCCATCCCCAGGTCCTCCCAAACCTGCTGCCATCCTCAGGTCCTCCCACACCTGCTGCCATCCTCAGGTCCTCCCACACCTGCTGCCATCCTCAGGTCCTCCCACACCTGCTGCCATCATCAGGTCCTACCTCCCTGGCTACGCTCAGTACGTCCTCTGTACGTCCCCTATCATTCTTCGCGTCATTCTGACCAATCACAGCTCGCCATAATGACACCTGCCTCAAATGGCTTCAACACATGACAGATCACTGTTGACTGTCATCATTTTATTCAAAGAAAGTACAATTTCCTTCCTCTTGGAAACGTGACATCAACACTAAATGAAACATAACTCTCAGCACTTGTAAAACAACAATATATGCAGACTAAACATTTTACGATAAAAACGTGGAAAACATTTCAGTTTTTAAGTGACAGATATAAGTGAAGAAGTTTATTATAAATTAATTATAGTATTATTGAACACATGCTTTTATATAGGTTATGGATTTAGGTAATTGAGTGAAGTTACATTCATGTCAGGTAGGAATTAAGTATCTCTACGTATATTAACATTTACTTTAGAATACAGAAACATTGAACTAGTCACTTAAGGTTCCATTCTCTGCATTTTCATACATATTTATACTTATTAAAGACAAAGATGTGGACGGGTTCTCACCTTCAGGAATGGTTGTCGGTTCCTGGCTTATGAACTCCTGATATATAAGGCTGTACACTCCAGTTTCTTTAAGAATGTTCAACATTCCTTCTGACGGGTCCAGTGCATCTATGTTCCTAGAATGTTATTTATTATTTAAGTTTTATGGAATATATATGTCAACTATTTCATTGTGATATATATATATATATATATATATATATATATATATATATATATATATATATATATATATATATATATATATATATATATATATATATATATATATATATATATATATTATACATATATATACATATATAAATACCTGTATATATATATAGTGTGACGATAATCTCTTTCAAGAGAGATTGAGCCTGTTCTTCCCTACATAAAGTTACTTATACATCTACAAGAAAAAATGCTACATTCAAGATACGGCTACCAGTAGCACAAAACGTTTTGACCAGGAGGCAAAACGTACCCTAAGCCCCCCTTCACTCCCTCCACTCCGGCTCGCCACCCGTCTTCAACCAGCAAACCACCCATTCTCAGCCTGCCTGCTCCTGATTGGTGACTCGCCGACTGCACACTGCACCTCAATGCCATCTACCTGAGTCGATGTCTGGGCCTGCTCCAGCCATCATCTTCAGAATATCCTCGTGCTCCCAGCTGTGAACAACTACCTGATACACATCCTGTTTATCGGTGGAGGTTCTTAGATAGCGCTCATATTCTCAGCACCTCTTATTTGTCATTTTTGCATTTATATTATTGTTAGAGTAATTATTCACTTAGTCATTTTTATGTTATATTTTTTTGACTTGTTTGTTTGCACTGTACATAGCCAAGGGATTGTCTTTATTTTCTATATTAATTAAAGTTTCATTGTTCATACTTTGTGTTTTGCATGTCTTCCCTTACTTTTACCACAGACGACAGCCAAGCAGTCTCTTTTTTTTTTTTGTAAATGTGACAGGCATTGACACCAGCCCTTAGGAAGACTGCCGAACATCTATACTCCTATTTTTTTCCGTCACATTTCATGGGGGGCCTGTCCGGGATCTTCGCAGGTACTAGTACTAGAACATCAACTTGTGGTAAGTGTACTTGGCTTTGATACAGTTGCTTTTCAATATTTTTATTACTTTTTGTATTCATATGGTGCTGTGTGTATTGCGCATTCTGAGAGTAGCATATGGTGAGTGTTGGATAACTTTGGATTACGTGGTGACTGTAGGCCGCAGTCATTCTCTTAATTGGTCATCCCTCCCTCTGTGTTATTACTCGAGTTTACCACCTTTTGTCCCTAGGATATTTCTCACTCATGGCAGATCACCATTGTGGTACCCTGGTACTTTGGTTTGTATTTGGTCAAAGCACCCAATCTTCTGCAATCCGACCGAAGGAAGATAAAGAGGGCCATAGTTCCTCTAGCACGGACTTCGTTGCTGAGTTGGGACCTTAGCAGTAGTTCTCGTCACCAGTTGACAATCGCACCCCTACACGTCGGTCAGAGATGATGATATTTACTTAGGTAGGGAATTAGCTTTCTTTTTACAGAGCACAAAGTTCGCTAATTCTGTAAGTATCATATTTCATTTGGTGGGAAACCCCTTGCTTATGTCCTATAGAGACTCAGCAAGGTATGCCTACATTCTTGGCCTACCTTATTCACTTTTGAAACAATTAAATGTTTCATTTGTTTTAGAAACTCAGTTTCGTTTATTTAGTAGGATTTTCTTGCCCTTATTCTTTTACATTGAGTACCAGGTACAAGATTTCCTGCGATTTTGATTGACTAATCATTAACGTTAATTGTTAACAATTCCACAGGATAGGTACCAGTTGCCACGTTATCCTGTTTCTGACATTTACCATATTACAGTATGTTCGTTGTACATTTATTTGCTATTCTTTCACAATGTTTCGTCTCCAAGCTTTCCGTAACAATCCAGCAGGTGAAATAGGGAACTTAAGTCGTGCCAAGAGGACCGAATTACAAGCTCTTGCACATGAGTATCAACTAGATGTTCCCTCTGGAGCCAACAAAAATGACATACACAACATACTCTTGGATTACCTCTTAGAAAAGGGATAATCGATTCTGAAACTCACGAAATTAGTCTATTGCAGATAAACATGGTCTGGCAGCAATGAAAATCAAGCTAGAACTTGCCGGCAGCAATGAAACTCAAGCTCGAACTTGCCAAGATCGAGCGGGAGCAACAAAAGGAAGCAGCGGCCATCAGGAAGGAAGAACAAGAACGTGGGGCGACCCTGGCGAAAGAAGCTCTCCAGCTCAAGAAAGAAGAGGCCGCCCTACTTAAAGAACAACAGGAACGGGAGGCCGACCTCAAAGAACGAGAGATGGCCTTAAAGAAGGAAGAGGCTGACATAAGGAAGGCCGAACAAGAACGAGAGACTGCACTACTCCGTGAGCGTGAGCAAGTACAGCTAGAAACAAAACAACGTCTCCAGGAGATGCAACGCAAGCATGACAAGAAGCAAGCTGATGTGCTCTAGCATGTCATCGACAAGAACTAGAGTTGGAAACTACACACCACACTCGGCGCCAACAAACTACCACTAATCTTCCTGTAAGTTTCAATGTCTCCCATGCAAGTAAGTTAATGCCACCGTTCGTTGAGACAGAGATCGACGTCTTTTTACCACCTTTGAGACCCTAGCTAATCAACTTAGCTGGCCTGCAGATCAATGGTCTACCCTTCACAGAGTGCATCTTACAGGTAGAGCTGCAGTTACCCTCAGTACCTTGGCATCTGAGAATGACTACCAGACCCTGAAGCAAGCAGTTTTGGACGCCTACCTTCTCTCCACCGAAAGCTACCGACGAAAATTCCGTGATTACCTAAAGGCAAGTACCACCACCTTTCTAGAATTTGCCAATACCAAAAAGAGATATTTCATGAAATGTCTGGAAGCAACACATGTCTCTACATTTGCAGAACTCGTCAACCTCATGCTACTTGAAGAATTCTTGAGGCGTGTACCTCCTCCCGTCCGTTTATATTAGCAGATAAAGAAGAAACCGACTACATCAAATGCAAAGTCGGCTGACACCTACAGCCTCATCCACCGGCTGACACCAGAACCACCTTCCAGTAAGAAGTCTTGGTACAGTTACGATAAAGTAAGTACAGATCAAGCGAGCTCACAATTGTATTGTAAGTATTGCAAACTCTATGGACATACCATAGATAATGTGGAAAGTCTCAATACAAAGGTAGTAATGAATCTACTAACCCCAGACTCCTCCTAAGTCCGGTAAGCCTGTGATGAATGTTGGTGTTCCTGTTAATGATCTTTCTCTCTTCAGTAAACACCTGTATCCTGGAACTGTCTCTACCAACGGAACAGATTCGGAGGGACGTTTCAAATTGAAGATCTTGAGGGACACAGCGGCTCTTCAGTCCATAATATTGAAATCAGCTGTGCCTAATAGCACCTACACCGGGAAACCGTCCTCATCACCGACCTCACTGCTACCACTCCTTATCCACTCGCCAGAGTCCACCTGGATTGTCCCTTCGTGACCGGTGAAGTTCAAGTCGCCATCAGGGAAAAGCTTTTCCCATGCCTAGAGTGCAACTTCTCCTGGGCAACGACTTGGCAGAAGATCTGCAACCGTCCAACCTGATCATCACAGACAAACCCCAGTGTGTACCTCTGTATGGATAATCCCATCTTTGAGTATGTTCCAGCAGAGGTTCAAGAAAGTGATGAAGTTTCTCCTCCGCTTTGGTGACCACCCGTGCACAAGCTGCACGACCGCAACCAGCTGACTCTACTGCTACCACTGTCCCTCAAGACCCTCAGAAGCTACCAGCGATCTTACTAGATTGGAGTTCCGAAAGTTACAGAGGGAAGATCTTTCATTAACACCATTATTCTTCCAGGCTGAGAGTCAACCTGACAGTATCCCTGGGTTCTTCCTAGAACGAGTTGCTCTACCGCAGATATAGACCCAGTAAGCTGAAGGAGGATGACGATTGGGCCAATGTCGACAACTAGTGATCCCACCAACCTACGGCCCAATATTCTACACTTGGCCCACGGAGCACTTTCTCACTATGGTTTTACAAAACCTACCACGGAATCCAACAAGACACTACTGGCCAGATATGGTTAAAGCATAAAACAGTACGTACAACAGTGTCATACATGTCAGATGGCAGGTAAACCTAACATCTCTATCCCCAGAGCTCCATTAACTCCTATCCAGGTGCCTGCAGAACCCTTCCACAGACTCATCATAGACTGTGTTGGTCCTTTACCCCGACCAGTTCTGGCAACGCCTATATATAACCATCCTGTGTCCTACCATCAGATTCCCATAGCAGTTTCAGTAAAGAACATTACGGCTGCTACTGTGGTGAAACACCTATTGAAGATCTTCACCCAGTATGGATTTCCAGAGAGGTTCAAAGTGACTGTGGCACCAACTTCACCAGTGATCTCTTCAAGAAGACACTAGAAGAGTTCAACATCACACAGGTATTGTCCAGCCCTATCATCCTGCTTCACAGGGTTCTCTTGAGCGTAGTCATCAGACTATTAAAGCACTCTAAAGAAATTTTGCAATGAGACCTCGAAGGATTGGATAAACAACTTGACCTCATTATTGTATTTTCAGAAGTCTCCCCAATGATCTCTAGGAGTATCTCCTTATGAGATGCTCTACAGACGTTAGTGCCGTACTCCTCTCAAAGCTTTTAAAGACTCTCTACGTAATGCCACCTTCAGTGAGCCTCAGAATGTGCCCCAGTTTTTTCAAAACTTACAACACATTCTAGAGAGAGTACGCAAATTTGCTAATGACAATCTATTGAAAAGCCTGGAGAGGATGAAGACTCATTACGACCAAAGCAGCAAATAAGGAATTTAAACCGGGAGACTTCGTGTTGGCCTATTTTCCTATCCAAGGTTCTCCCTTGCAAAAAGGTTTTCAGGACCCTACCGCATCAAGGAGTGCAGAAACAACCACAACTACGTTCTTGAGACTCCAGATACGCGGCGGAAGACCCGTTGTGCCACGTCAACCTCCTGAAGCAGTATTAAGGTACTCCCCCCACTGTGTTGGTATCAATTCCTCATTTAAAGGTTCATACCTCCACAGTGAGACCTTCCCTGCTTCTCCTCCCGAAAGCACTGACACTGAGTCAGTGCCTTCCAACTTGGAAATCCTAACTGATCTTCATACTATTTGCAGGACAATAATAGTGCACCTCTCATAAAAATCTTCAAGGAACATCAGAAGGTGTTCAGCGATGATCCACAGGAGTGTAAGTGATTCAGCACGACATCCAACTGCTCCCTGACACACGGCCGATTCGTCAACCTTTCTACCGAATCAGCCCTAGCAAAAAGGGAGTTATGCGTGCTGAGGTACAGTACTCCTGGATCATGGGCTGGCCACCCCTTGTGAGCCCCTGGGCCTCACCCTGCATCTTGGTGNGGTTAATGTGGACATATGTGAGGTTAAATGAGGCATCTACAAGCATCAGCTGAAGGCTGGGGAGTGTTGTGGAGTTGCAGGTATTATGCACAGATGTTGGAGGGTGAGTTTGACCCTCCCACCCCCCACGTTGACCGCAGAACGTCTAAGGTTCCGTCCTCTCTTGCTACCAAGGGTATCACACACCCCACACACCACTTCACGGCAATGTACACTAACATAGATGGGATTACAAAATAAAAAGTGAACTCGGAGAATGGGCACTAGAAGAAAACTCAGACACATAAGCACGCAACACAAAAAACAATGCTAACGAAATCATAACAAACGCAGTGTTTCCACAGGACTACTATGTAGTGAGGAAAGAGAGAGAGAAGGGAGAGGAGAGGTGGTGTGTGGCTTGGCTGATAAGAAAAGGTTGGAGTTTTGAAGAGATGGTAATCTAGGCTGTACAGGTTCACGTCAGACTACATATCAGGCACCAAAGCTACTGGAGGACAGAAAATTATAGTAGTAGTAGTCATATATACCCCCCACCAAACGACAGAAGACACATACAGGAATATGATAGAAACAACATGGCCACATCAATATAATAGAGAGAGCAGCTTCCGGGCTAGCAGAAACGGATCCAGACTACTAATCATGGGAGACTTCAACCACGGGAAGATAGATTGGGGGAACAGAGACCCCACATGGAGGACCAGACACATGGAGAGCTAAGCTGTGGACGTGGCAACAAGAAACTTCTAAGCCATCACGTCAAGGACCGGCAAGAATGAGAGGAGAGGATGAACAGCTTTGCTTGATCTGATGATTCTTAAATGAGTCAGAATAAGGAAGTTAAGTTGGAAGCCCCTTGGAATAAGTGATCATAGTGTATTGAGCTTTGAGTACTTGGTCAGCTAGGAATTATCTCCCCCCAAAAGAGAATTGGAAAACAAAGGGCTGGCATACCGAAAGGGAAACAATGAGAAGACGAATAAATTCCTAAGGATATACCATGGGAAACAGAACTCAGAACCAAGTCCGTACAAGACATGATGGACTATGTCACCCAAAAGTGTCAGGAGACAGTAAACAGGTTCATTTCGTCCCGACAGGAAAAAACGAGAAGCAAAAGAAGAATCCGTGGTTAATCGGGAGTGTATGAAAGCAAAGGAGATGAACAAAGGGCGTGGAGGAACTTCTGAAATAACAGAACACCAGAAAGTCGAGAGAGATACCAAGAATCAGGAACGAGTATGTTAGTGTGAGAAGAGTAGCTGAGAAAAGGTATGAAAATGATATAGCTAACAAAGCCAAGACCGAACCAAAGCTACTACACAGTCAAATCAGGAGGAAGACAACAGTGAAGGAACAGGTGATGAAACTTAAAACGGTTGAGGACAGGTACACAGAGAATGACAAAGAGGTGTGTGAGGAACTTAACAAGAGGTTCCAGGAGGTTTTACAATAGAGCAAGGAGAGGTCATGGGCTAGGAGAGGTGGCAGCAAACCAGGCGACCTTGGAAGGGTTCAAATGACAAGAGTTGAGGTCAAGAGGCACCTATTGGAGCTGGACATGAGAAAGGCTGTTGGGCCGGACGGAATCTCACCATGGGTATTGAAAGAGTGTGCAGGAGCACTTTGTCACTCTCCATAGTGTACAGTAGGTCACTGGAAACGGGAGACCTACCAGAAATATGGAAGACGGCTAATGTAGTCCCAATATACAAAAAGAGTGACAGACAAGAGGCATTGAACTACAGGCCAGTGTCCTTAACTTGTATACCATGCAAGGTGATGGAGAAGATCGTGAGAAAAACCTAGTTACACATCTGGAGAAAAGGGACTTCATGACAACCCATCAACACGGGTTCAGGGAGGGTAAATCTTGCCTTACAGGCTTGATAGAATTCTACGATCAGGTGACAAAGATTAAGCAAGAAAGAGAAGACTGCATTTTTTAGGACTGTCGGAAAACTTTTGACACAGTACCCCACAAAAGGCTGATGCATAAGCTGGAGAAACAGGCAGGAGTAACTGGCAGGGCACTCCAGTGGATAAGGAATACCTAAGCAAAGGAAGCAGAGAGTTACAGTGAGGGGTGAGACCTCAGATTGGCGTGAAGTCACCAGTGGAGTCCCACATGGCTCTGTACTCGGACCTATCCTGTTTCTGATATACGTAAATGATCTCCCAGAGGGTATAGACTCATTCCTCTCAATGTTTGCTGACTATGACAAAATTATGAGAAGGATTAAGAGAGAGGAGGACAGCTTGATGCTTCAAGAAGACTTAGACAAGCTGCAGGAATGGTCGAACAAGTGTTTGTTAGAGTTTATCCCAAGCAAATGTAATGTAGTGAAGATAGGTGTAGGGAGCAGGAGGTCAGATACAAGGTATCAATTGGGAGCTAAAATACTTCAAGAGTCAGAGAGAGAGAAAGACCTGGGGGTTGATATCACACTAGACCTGTCCCTAAAGCCCATATGAAGAGGATAACATCAGCGGTATATGCCAGGTTGGCTAACATAAGAACGGCCTATAGAAACTTGTGTAAGGAATCACTCAGAACTTTGTATACCACATATGTCAGACCAATCCTGGAGTATGCAGCCCCAGCATGGAGTCCACATCAAGTCAAGCATAAGACAGAACTGGAAAAGGTTCAAAGGTTTGCCACCAGACTAGTACCCAAACTGAGGAGTACGAGCTACGAGGAGAGACTACGGGGAATTAAACCTCACATCACTGGGAGACAGAAGAGTTAGGGGGACATGATCACTACATACAAGATTCTGAGAAATTGATAGGGTAGATAAAGACAGACATTTTAACACAAGGGGCACATGTACTAGGGGACACAAGTGGAAATTGAGTTCCCAAATGAGCCACAGAGACATTAGAATTTTTTTTTCAGCGTCAGAGTAGTAAACAAATGGACTGCATTAACCCTTAAACTGGGCATGGCGTATATATACGCCCTGAGTAACATGTCCGACGGTGCGCATGGCGTATATATACGCCATAGGATGCCATTCCCGATTCAAATGGCCCGCGGCTACACGGGGTTCACAGTAGCTTCCTCAGGGCTCTTGTAAACAGACGCAATTTAAAAAAAAATCGTGGGCAATATTCTCAGGTGTGAGAGGCACAGTACTGTTGGAGCAACCAAGGCTGGCGCACGCAGCATGAGCGATCAGCATTGCTGTTCAGCTTGTGACCACAGCATCACCGAAAAATGTCACAATAAATCTATAACTGTTATTATTTAGTGATGACAATATTACAGATGACCCGTGACTGTGATATAAATAACCAGGGTTGTGATAATAGCAGGATTGTTGTAATAATTAGCGCTGTGGGAGGAGTGATGCTGAGAGACTGTGGGAGACAGCATCGTTTACTGACTGTGTGGCCACCTGTTATTGTTTACATTCACCATACCAGCTCAGTGGTTCTCTATGGTTAACACAAATGTAGATACTTATATATAATGTGTGTATTAGTGTAATAACAGCAAAAGGATTATGCTGGGAGGAGCCATTTGGGTGACGGAGGTGACGTCGTCTGCACGATTTGTCAAGCTGTTTAGAGGGTGGCCACTTTGCTCTTTGCTCGCACTACAAGCTTAGGTGTACAGTTACAGTGCATAAAACATGTAGATATTTATATATAATATGTGTATATAGGGTAATAACACTGAAAACAGTATTGTTGGGGGAGAAAGTTTAGTGTGTGTGACCTTGAATGAGTGAGGGAGCCGCCAGCCGCCAGCTGTGTATACCGACGACTCTTAGTGCCTGAACTAACTATATCAGCTTAGCTGTACAGTTGTGGTGAACAAAATATATACATACTTATATATAACGTCTGTATATAGTGTAATAACACCACAAATGGTATTGTTGGGGGAGAAAGTTTAGTGCGTGTGTTGAGGGAGTGGCAGCGAGTGGCTGGCTGGTGTGTGGCGGTAACTCTTCATTGCTCTTCGACTCTCAATACCAACTTAGTGGTTCGTAATGGTGACCAAAATATGCAAATACTTATATATAACCTGTGTATAGAGTGTAATAGCAGCAAACAGTATTGTTGGGGGAGAAAGTTTAGTGTGTGTGTGACCTTGAATGAGTGAGGGAGCCGCCAGCCGCCAGCTGTGCATACCGACGACTCTTAGTGCCTGAACTAACTATATCAGCTTAGCTGTACAGTTGTGGTGAACAAAATATATACATACTTATATATAACGTCTGTATATAGTGTAATAACACCACAAATGGTATTGTTGGGGGAGAAAGTTTAGTGCGTGTGTTGAGGGAGTGGCAGCGAGTGGCTGGCTGGTGTGTGGCGGTAACTCTTCGTTGCTCTTCGACTCTCAATACCAACTTAGTGGTTCGTTATGGTAACCAAAATATGCAGATACTTATATATAACCTGTGTATAGAGTGTAATAGCAGCAAAACTATTTGTTTATTGTTTTATGAACATAATAATTGAATTACTAATATGCACACCATATGTTTGAGTATAGCGATTATTCACCACTTTTATTATATAAATATATTACAATACACACTATTGAATAATATTACTGCAAAAAAACTAAGAAAAAATCAATCGGAGACATTGAAACAATTAGGTAATAATATCTTTGTGGCAACTCCCATCTGTCAGCGCGGGTGACGCTGACCGGCCCTGGCGACCGCTCTGTCAACGCCCACTTTTTGCCAGACTTCCTCGGTCAATTGCGCCCAAAATATGTGACCTACGCTTTTTTTTTCCCGTGCTCAGGGGACACAAATTAACGTGTTTAGAAGACGAAAAATTTTTTGGATTTTTTTTTCTTGCGCACAGGGGTGTAAATGTCCCCAGGACCCCTGAGCAGTGTAAGGGTTAAGAAGTGATGTGGTGGAGGCTGACTCCATACACAGCTTCAAGTGTAGATATGATAGAGCCAACTAAGCTCAGGAACCTGTACATCAGTTGATTGACAGTTGAGAGGCGGGACCAAAGAGCCAGAGTTCAACCCCCGTAAGCACAACTAGGTAAGTACAACTAGGTAAGTACATGCATCAAATTCTTAACTTAAAATATTATGATTTACCAATTTATGTTACTACATAGACTCTTGATTTCACAATATTGTATAAACTTGGAACTTAAATTTGTCAATTTGTTTCGTAAATTGATAACTTTGTTAATTATCAATTAAACATTAATTTACTCACTTAAATATTTTCACAATAATATTAGCTACCATAGACTTTTTTGTTACAATATTCCAGCATTGTTAATGGACTCTAAAGCTATAAGCTAGTACATCTTCTTTTCCAGTCCATACTTGTTTGTTCCAATTGTTTGCATTGCGGTAGCGGACCCCATACCCATCTTTTGGGTGGTAGCGGACCCCACACCCATCTTGTGGGTGGTAATGGACCCATACCTATCCTGCAGGTGGTAGTGGACCCCATACCCATCTTTTGGGTGGTATTGGACCCCATACCCATCTTCTGGGTAGTAGTGGACCCCACACCCTTCTTGTGGGTGGTAATGGACCCATACCTATCCTGCAGGTGGTAGTGGACCCCATACCCATCTTGTAAGTGGTAGTGGACCCCATACCCATCTTTTGGGTGGTAGTGGACCCCATACCCATCTTCTGGGTAGTAGTGGACCCCATACCCATCTTGTGGGTGGTAGTGGACCCCATACCCATCCTGTGGGTGGTAGTGGACCCCCCATACCCATATTGTGGGTGGTAGTGGACCCCATACCCATCTTGTGGGTGGTAGTGGACCCCATACCCATCCTGTGGGTGGTAGTGGACCCCATACCCATCCTGTGGGTGGTAGTGGACCCCCCATACCCATCTTGTGGGTGGTAGTGAACCCCATACCCATCTTGTGGGTGGTAGTGCAACCCGTCCTCTTAAAAATAACGTCACTTTTGGCTCGTATGTGCACTATAGCCAAATTTGGACGTAATTTAAAATGAAATCGACTCACAAAAGTGACGTTCTGTTCCGTTTTCTGTTTGAGTCGTCTGGCCGACTCTGTAAGGTTAGAATAGATGACTTTCAATTCACGTTTTTTATAACATTTTGAATTTTATGAGAATTTCCTGCCCACCTAACCTATCAGAGGACCTTTAACTTACTGTTGTTGGAAAAAAAATCCCAAATTTAATTTCATTTTCAAATTACGTCCATATTCGGCCATACGGGCAAACGGCCAAAAGCGACGTTCTTTTTAAGAGGACAAGTTGGGTAGTGGACCCCATACCCATCTTGTGAGCAGTAGTGGACCCCATACCCATCTTGTTGGTGGTAGAGGACCCCATACCCATCATGTTGGTAGTAATGGACCCCCATACCCATCTTGTGGGTGGTAGTGGACCCCATACCCATCTTGTGGGTGGTAGTGAACCCCATACCAATCCTGTAGGTGCTAGTGGACCCCATACCCTTCTTGTGGGTGGTAGTGGACCCCATACCCATCCTGTGGGTGGTAGTGGCCCCATGCCCATCTTGTGGGTGGTAGTGGACCCCCCATACCCATCTTGTGGGTGGAAGTGCAACCCATACCCATCTTTTTGGTGGTAGTGGACCCCTTACCTATCTTGTGGTTGGTAGTGGACCCCATAGCCATCTTGTGGGTGGTAGTGTACCCCATTCCCGCCCCATAATGGTCATGAGGTCCATTACCGCTTACAGCATAGATACGGGGTCCCCCCCTAACGCTCACAGGATGGGCATATGGTTCTCCTCCTTCTATAGGATAGGTATCGGGTCCACTGCCGCACACAGGAGGAGTATGGGGTCCATTACCACCCACAGGATGGGTATGGGGTCCACTACCACCTGCAAGATGGGTATGGGGTCCACAACCACCCACAAGATGGGTAAAGGGTCCACTACCACCTACTGGATAGGTATATGGATCCATTACCGCTAACAAGATGGATACGAGGCCCACTACCGCCCACAGGATGAGTATGGGGTCCTACTACCACCCACTGGATGGGTATGGCGTCCACAACTGCCTACAGGATAGGTATGGGATCACTACCACCCACAGGAAGTGTATTGGGTCCACTACCACCCATAGGATGAGTATGCAGGGGGTCCACTACCACCCACAGGATGGGAATGGGGTCCACTACCACCCTCAGGATGGGTATGGGGTCCACACCACCCATAAGAGGGTTAATTATGGGGTCCACTACCAATCACAGAATGGGTATGGGGTCCACTACCACCTACATAATGGGTATGGGATCACTACCACGACCCTATATATATCCTGTTTGCAGTAGTCTACCCCATAGATATTCCAATGTAACATGCTTTTCTGTTGACGTTCTTTCAATCCATTCTTTTGAAATTTACAAGCACACACTATTGTATATAATATTGTTATTGTATATAATATTATATAATGTTAATTGGCGAAGCACCAATATTATAAGTAAAAACTAATAGTGCTTATTATAATTATAAACCCTATACCAATCCTGTAGGTTGTAGTGGACCCAATATACTCATCCTGTTGATGGTAGTGAACCCGATGCCCATCCTGTGGGCGGTAATTGACTCCATACCCATCCTCTGAGCATTACTGAACCCAATTCCATCATGTGAGTGGTAGTGGGACCCCATGCCCATCCTGTGGGTGGTAGAGGATCCCATACCAATCCTTTGAGTGGTAATGAACCCAATACCCATCCTGTGGGAGGACCCCATAGCCATATCCTGTAGGCAGTAGTGGACCCCATATCCATCTTGTGGAATGATATATACATATATAGTGGTACCCAAACCCATCCTGTGGGTGGTAGTGGACCTAATACCCACACTTTGGATGACAAAGAGTGGTGCTACCTGGGAATGAATCAGATTGGAAAAAAATTGGTAAGTAGCAATACGACTGCTTGGGGTTCATTTTAAGGTTGAACCATCTTACCGGATTAACCCGATGGGCATTTGCCTGGGATCCCACGATCATAGGGGCCCCACGAGCATAGGACATGCATCCACACTTATATAATACAACCCTACATCCTGTTGTGGGACTAAATAATAAAAATTTACGATATATATTTCCAGATAAATAACCCTATAAACAGAAATGAAACGTAATGTTTTGAGTGGGATGTAAATGCTTCATAATGTGCCATCTAATGTGTAGCTTACTGAGTATTATTGTCTTTTTCAAGCCTTATGTATTGTTGAAAAGTTTATCATGATGATTAGTTGCTTCTCCACAGTATATTGTTAAGGTTTTAACACCAGCTTTGTTAAGTGCCAATTAAATATATAGGTTTTAATATTATCGACCATTTACTTTTTATTCCCTTGAGTGGTTGTCGTAGGGGCCCCAGCACACTTGTTTGTCCAGGGGCCCATAATAATGTTAAGACGGCCGTATTTTGGGCCCAACCCTTTTTGCCTTATACATCACTGACAGAGATGAGAATATTACAAACAACAGCATGTTAAACCTGTGTAAAACCTGTATTACCTGCAGCCACCTGCCATAGATATCGATATCTCAGCCTAATTCTGGCAATTACAATGTCACACTGTCTAGTGGATATTTTATGCTGGCCGTATATAAAATTCTCGCTACTAAATATGTCATAGCCCTTTACACTCGTGCTTTCTGGCCTTTGAGTCTCAGTAACTGCTCTTCTGTCATCCCCCAATTTCCTAAAATATTGCGGCTTTTCAGCAGAGATTGGAATGCCAATATCCCACTCAATTTCAGGCTTATCACTTGCAATTTTAGCTGCCTTACGCACATCTGTGAAAGGCTAACACGCCTCCTATGTGTGATGGTATCCAAACAAATGAGACTGAAACTCTTGTTCTGTATATTTGGTAGTTGACGAAAGTCCCACAGTTGATAGTGGACCAAATTCCTATCCTGAAGGTGGAAGTGGACCTCATACCCATCCTATGGCCAGTTGTGGGTCCAAACCATCCTACAGGTAGTATGGACCCCTTACTCACCCAACAGGTGGTAGTGGACCCCATGTCCATCCTACAGTTGGGAGTTGACCCCATACTAATAGTTACATACATCCTATATCCATCCTGTTTGCAGTAGTATACCCAATATTTCTTCCAACCTAACATTGTTTTCTGTAAATGTTCCAACATTCCATTCTCTTGAGATTTTTAAAGTACACTATTGTATATTATGTTGATTGGCAGAGCACCATTATTATATGTAATAATTAATAGTGCTTATTATTATTTACTGAGAACAACCAACATTTCTCAAACCAAAACTATGAGCTATCAATAGGATATAGCTGATCCATAATATTCTAATAGCATGACAGGAGTAGGTAAATTTCACAACACATTTGGGACTGGAAAATAAAATTTTGATTAAAAGTGAACTAATCACACCTATTCTGCTGTATGCGGCGATGAACGGGTATTAGGGGACGTAAATTGGTACGTAAGGAAGAGTTGGTGCCTTGAAAAAATATATCTGGGAATATACCACATTGGTACTATATACAAGAGTATATAAGGAGTAAAACCATTTTGTCATATATGTGCTATAATGAACGAGAACGGGTTGGAGTATAGTAGGGTGTACTTGAGGATGGCAGGATGTACTTGAGGATTGTAGGCTGTACTTGAGGATGGTAGGATGTACTTGAGGATGGTATGGTGTACTTGAGGATGGTAGGATGTACTTGAGGATGGTATGGTGTACTTGAGGATGGTAGGGTGTATGTGAGGATGGTAGGATGTATTTGAGGATGGTAGGATGTACTTGAGCACGGTAGGATGTACTTAAATATGGTAGGGTGTGATACCTGGTTGATACCTGGTTGATGGGGTTCTGGGAGTTCTTCTACTCCCCAAGCCCGGCCCGAGGCCAGGCTCGACTTGTGAGAGTTTGATCCACCAGGCTGTTGCTTGGAGCGGCCCGCAGAGCCACATACCCACCACAGCCCGGCTGATCCGGGACTTCTCTTAGGAAACAGTCCAGTTTTCTCTTGAAGATGTCCACGGTTGTTCCGGCAATATTTCTTATAGTCGCTGGGAGGACGTTGAACAACCGCGGACCTCTGATGTTTATACAGTGTTCTCTGATTGTGCCTATGGCACCTCTGCTCTTCACTGGTTCAATCTTGCATTTTCTTCCATATCGTTCACTCCAGTACGTTGTTATTTTACTGTGTAGATTTGGGACCTGGCCCTCCAGTATTTTCCACGTGTATATTATTTGGTATCTCTCTCGTCTCCTTTCTAGAGAGTACATTTGGAGAGCTTTGAGACGATCCCAATAATTTAGGTGTTTTATCTCGTCTATGCGTGCCGTATATGTTCTCTGTATTCCCTCTATTTCAGCAATCTCTCCTGCTCTGAAGGGGGAAGTGAGTACTGAGCAGTATTCGAGACGGGACAACACAAGTGACTTGAAGAGTACAACCATTGTGATGGGATCCCTGGATTTGAAAGTTCTCGTAATCCATCCGATCATTTTTCTGGCTGATGCGATATTTGCTTGGTTATGCTCCCTAAACGTTAGATCGTCGGACATCATTATTCCCAAATCCTTGACATGCTGTTTTTCTACTATGGGAAGATTTGATTGTGTTTTGTACCCTGTATTATGTTTCAGATCCTCATTTTTGCCGTACCTGAGTACCTGAAATTTATCACTGTTAAACATCATATTATTTCTGCTGCCCAATCGAAAACTTTGTTGACATCTGTTTGTAGTTTTTCAATGTCTTCAGCAGAGGTAATTTTCATGCTGATTTTTGTGTCATCTGCGAAGGATGACACGAAGCTGTGACGTGTATTTTTGTCTATATCAGATATGAGAATAAGGAACAGTAGCGGTGCAAGGACTGTACCTTGAGGTACAGAGCTTTTAACATCGCTTGGACTCGATTTTATCTGATTGACTGTTACTCTTTGTGTTCTGTTCGACAGGAAATTGAGTATCCAGCGTCCTACTTTTCCAGTTATTCCCATTGACCTCATTTTGTGAGCTATCACCCCATGGTCACATTTGTCGAAAGCCTTTGCAAAGTCTGTGTATACAACATCTGCATTTTGCTTTTCTTCTAGGGCTTCTGTGATTTTGTCATAGTGGTTGAGTAACTGTGACAGACAGGATCTTCCCGCTCTAAATCCATGTTGTCCTGGATTGTGCAATTCATTGTTTTCCATAAAACTAGAAATTTGATTCCTAATCACTCTTTCAAACACTTTTATTATGTGTGATGTTAGTGCAACTGGCCTATAATTTTTTGCCAAGGCTTTACTCCCCCCCTTGTGCAACGGAGCTATATCTGCAGATTTAAGTGCTGCTGGTATCTCCCCTGTATCCAGGCTCTTTCTCCATATTACGCTGAGTGCTCTCGCTACTGGTACTTTACATTTCTTTATGAATATTGAATTCCATGAGTCAGGCCCAGGGGCTGAGTGCATGGGCATATTGTCAATTTCTCTTTCAAAGTCTTCCGAGTTTGTGGTAATATCCGTTATATTATCTGCAGCTTGAATGTCATTCATAAAGAAGCTGTCTGGGTCATCAACTTTCATGTTGTTAATTGGTGTGCTAAACATAGCCTCATACTGGTTTCTTAGAATTTCACTAATCTCTTTGCTGTCCTCTGTGTACGTACCTTCATTTG
>WNGS01047834.1:0-11254 GCA_020271785.1 Procambarus virginalis | reverse complement strand
GAACGAGAGAGCAAAAGAGGAACTGTTAGCAAGGAAAAGCAGACTACCAAATGTATCGAAGTTCAAAAAAGTATTCCTGCAGAGGGATATGACAAGGGACGAGAGAATGAGGGAAGCAACCGCGAGGAGGGCGTGCAGGGAGAAAGAAAGGAATCAGGGAGAAAAACCCCGAGCCTTACAATCTCAGATTGGAGTGGGGAACCCTCCACAAGAAGTTCAACAGACACAGAATAGCACCACCCCCACCCTCCCCAATAGATGGCCTACCTGCCCCATCCCCTGGTGCCCAAAGTGCCCACCTAGGGCACCCTACCCCCTACCAGCCTTCAGGATTCTGTGTAAGGAATCATTCAGAATCTTGTATACCACATATGTAAGACCAATCCTGGAGTATGCAGCCCCAGCATGGAGCCCGTACCTTGTCAAGCACAAGACGAAGTTGGAAAAAGTTCAGAGGTACGCTACTACACTAGTCCCAGAACTAAGAGGCATGAGTTACGAGGAAAGGCCGCGGGAAATGCACCTCACGACACTGGAAGACAGAAGAGTAATGGGAGACATGATCACTACCTACAAAATTCTCAGAGGAATTGACAGGGTAGATAAAGATAAACTGTTTAACATGGGTGGTACACGAACAAGGGGACACAGGTGGAGACTGAGTACCCAAATAAGCCACAGGGACGATAGAAAGATCTTTTTCAGTGTCAAAGTAGTTAACAGATGGAATGCATTAGGCAGTGATGTGGTGGAGGCTGACTCCATACACAGTTTTTCTTTCTTGTGAATACCAGCTTTATCAATCAGTCTCCGTCCTTGTTGTACTGTCCAATTCTGAAAACCTTTTCAATACTCTGGTCAGCTATCTCCCTTTAACCCTTTAGGATCTCATTAACTGTGTTTTTGTCCTTGTGTCTCACTCCGCTAAACTAGTCCTGTTTGCTCCTTAATGCCACTACTATATTTCTTTTTCACTCTATCAGCCGGTTGTACATCTGATGTTTCAGGGGAAGAAGCAAACTTCCGTGGAACTTCCGTATTGCAGGACCTACTTCGGGTCATTTTAAACAAGTCTGCAAATGAGGGTTGTATGTAGAAGTCCCCTCTAAGGAAATTACTATCTCCCTGAGGGATGGTTGTGTCTGGTATTTGAATAGATTCTCTTTCAGGACTTATTTCCACCTTTTTCATGGACTAGGGATCGGGGTGCGATCCCCTGGCACCGACGGAAAAACAAATGGGCACACCCTGATGCAGTGGTACCTGGCAGTAAATAATTACCTGTGTGTGTGTGTGTGTGTGTGTGTGTGTGGTGTGTGTGTGTGTGTGTGTGTGTGTGTGTGTGTGTGTGTGTGTGTGTGTGTGTGTGTGTGTGTGTGTGTGTGTGTGTGTGTGTGTGTGTGTGTGTGTGTGTACTCACCTAATTGTACTCACCTAATTGTGCTTGCGGGGGTTGAGCTTTGGCTCTTTGGTCCCGCCTCTCAACTGTCAATCAACTGGTGTACAGTTTCCTGAGCCTACTGGGCTCTATCATATCTACATTTGAAACTGTGTATGGAGTCAGCCTCCACCACATCACTGCCTAGTGCATTCCATTTACTAACTACTCTGACACTGAAAAAGTTCTTTCTAATGTCTCTGTGGCTCATTTGGGTACTCAGCTTCCACCTGTGTCCCCTTGTTCGCGCCCCTCCAGTGTTGAATAGTTCATCCTTGTTTACCCGGTCAATTCCCCTGAGGATTTTGTAGGTTGTGATCATGTCCCCCCTTACTCTTCTGTCTTCCAGTGTCGTAAGTTGCATTTCCCGCAGCCTTTCCTCATAACTCATGCCTCTTAGTTCTGGGACTAGTCTAGTAGCATACCTTTGGACTTTTTCCAGCTTCGTCTTGTGCTTGACAAGGTACGGGCTCCATGCTGGGGCCGCGTACTCCAGGATTGGTCTTACATATGTGGTGTACAAGATTCTGAATGATTCCTTACACAGGTTCCTGAACGCCGTTCTGATGTTAGCCAGCCTCGCATATGCCGCAGACGTTATTCTCTTTATGTGGGCTTCAGGAGACAGGTTTGGTGTGATATCAACTCCTAGATCTTTCTCTCTGTCTGTTTCATTAAGTACTTCATCCCCTATTCTGTATCCTGTGTCTGGCCTCCTGTATCCACTGCCTAGTTTCATTACTTTGCATTTACTTGGGTTGAACTTCAACAGCCATTTGTTGGACCATTCACTCAGTCTATCTAGGTCATCTTGTAGCCTCCTACTATCATCCTCTGTTTCAATCCTCCTCATAATTTTTGCATCGTCGGCAAACATTGAGAGGAACGAATCTATACCCTCTGGGAGATCATTTACATATACCAGAAACAGTATAGGTCCAAGGACTGACCCCTGCGGGACTCCACTTGTAACGTCTCGCCAATCTGAGACTTCACCCCTCACACAGACTCGTTGTCTCCTGTTGCTTAGGTACTCCTCTATCCACCGGAGTACCTTCCCTTTCACTCCAGCCTGCATCTCCAACTTTCGCACTAGCCTCTTGTGTGGCACTGTATCAAAGGCTTTTTGACAATCCAAAAATATGCAGTCTGCCCACCCTTCTCTTTCTTGCCTTATTTTTGTTGCCTGGTCGTAGAATTCAAGTAACCCTGTGAGGCAGGACCTGCCATCCCTGAACCCATGTTGGTGCTGTGTTACAAAGTTCCTTCGCTCCAGATGCTCCACTAGTTTTTTTCGCACAATCTTCTCCATCAGCTTGCATGGTATGCAGGTTAGGGACACTGGCCTGTAGTTCAGTGCCTCCTGTCTATCCCCTTTCTTGTATATCGGGACTACGTTAGCTGCTTTCCAAATATCTGGCAGTTCCCCTGTTGCCAGTGACTTGTTATACACAATGGAGAGTGGTAGGCACAGTTCTCTTGCTCCTTCCTTTAGAACCCATGGGGAGATTCCATCTGGGCCTATAGCCTTTGTCACATCCAACTCTAGTAAACACTTCCTTACTTCCCCGCTGGTAATCTCAAAGTCTTCCAGTGGTTCCTGGTTAGCTATTCCCTCTCTTACCTCTGGAATTTCTCCTTGCTCGAAGGTGAAGACCTCCTGGAATTTCTTATTCAACTCCTCACACACTTCCTTGTCATTTGTAGTGAATCCTTCCGCCCCTATCCTCAGTTTCATAACCTGTTCCTTTACTGTTGTTTTTCTCCTGATGTGGCTATGCAACAATTTAGGCTGAGTCTTTGCCTTGCTTGCGATATCATTTTCGTATTGTCTTTCCGCCTCTCTTCTCATCCTGACATATTCATTCCTGGCGTTCTGGTATCTTTCTCTGCTCTCCAGAGTCCTGTTATTCCTATAGTTTCTCCATGCCCTTTTACTTTGCTGCTTAGCTAGCTTACATCTCTGATTAAACCATGGGTTTCTCATTTTCATTTCTCTGTTTTCCTTTTGGACTGGGACAAATTTGTTTGCTGCGTCCTTGCACTTCTGCGTGATGTAATCCATCATATCTTGAGCCGTCTTTCCCCTGAGCTCTGTTTCCCATGCTATTTCTGTCAGAAATTTTCTTATCCCCTCATAGTTTCCCTTTCGGTATGCTAACCTTTTGGTTTCGGTATCCCTCCTCGAGTTCAATAACCCTTCTTCAATCAGGTACTCAAACACCAGTACACTGTGGTCGCTCATTCCTACTGGGTCCTCAAAACCGATTTCTCTTATGTCGGAGTGGTTCAGAGTGAAGACTAGGTCGAGTCTCGCTGGTTCGTCATTGCCTCTCATCCTTGTGGGTTCGCCGACATGCTGGGTTAAAAAGTTTCTTGTCACCACTTCCAATAGTTTGGCTCTCCACGTATCCTCGCCTCCATGCGGTTCCTTGTTCTCCCAGTCAATCCTTCCGTGATTGAAGTCGCCCATGATGAGCAGGTGGGATCTATTTCTACAGGCAGCAGAGGCTGCCCTCTCAATTATAGTGTTAACTGCCATGTTGTTGTTTTCATACTCTTGACTGGGTCTTCTGTCATTTGGTGGAGGGTTGTATATTACTGCTACTACTATTCTTGGTCCTCCCATTGTCATGGTGCCTGCTATGTAGTCTCTGAACTCCTCACAGCCCGGGATGGCCATCTCCTTAAAACTCCATTCCTTTCTCATGAGTAGGGCCACTCCGCCTCCTCCCCTACCTACCCTCTCTTTCCTTATTACTGTGTACTCCTGGGGAAACACGGCATTCGTTATGATTCCCGAGAGTTTTGTTTCAGTGAGTCCGATTACATCTGGGTTCACTTCTTGTGCTCTTTCCCTTAGTTCACTTGTCTTGCTTGTGATCCCATCTATGTTCGAGTACATCACCCTGAAACTGACTCTGTTCTGCTTCTCCTCTGGGGGGGACCATTGGGATCTGGGGTGAGTGGGAGCTGGGGGACCTGGCACGGGGAGATTGGTGGAGGAGGGAGGGCTTGGGGGAGGTGGGGGAGAGGGGGGTGGAGGGGAAGAGGGGGAGGGTAAGGGGGTGGGTAAGAGGGGGAGGGTAGGGGGGAGAGTGAGAGGGTGAGGGTTGGGGGGAGAGTGAGAGGGGGAGGGTTGGGGGGGTGAGAGAGGGAGGGTTGGGGAGGCATGGGGGGAGGAGAGGCTTTGGGGGATAGGGGAGATGGGGAGGCTTGGGGGGGGGAGAAGAGGGTGGAGGGCTTGGGGGGCATGGGGGAAAAAGGAGGGCTGAGGTGGGTGAGGAAGAGGGGAGGGTTTAGGGGAGTGGGGGAGAGGGGGAGACTTAGGTGGGGTGGGGGAGAGTGGGGGGCTTAGGGGGGCGGGGGATAAGGGAGGGCTTGGGGGTGGGAGAGACGGGAAGGCATGTGGGAGAAGGTAGGGTTTGGGGGATGGGGGAGAAGGGAGGTCCTGGGGAGAGGGGTGAGTGGGAGTAGGGGGGTGAGTAGGAGGAAGGGGGTGGGTGGGGGGAGAGTGCCCTAGGTGGGTACTTCGTGGGGGGCTGACAGGGGATGGGGCAGGTTGGTTGTCTGTGAGGTAGAATGTGAGGGTGGTGCCCCAATCCCTGTGGCTGTTGCACTGTTTGAGGAGGGTTCTCCACTTCCCTCTGGGGTTGTTGGGTTCCGGGCTGTGGTATTCTGAATCCTTTCTCTCTCCCTGCGCTCCTTCCTCCGGTCTGCTGCCTGTATTCTTTCTTCCATTGTCATATCCCTCTGCAGGAATACTTTTTTGAACTTCGGAACATTTTTTAGACCGCTCTTCTTTGCTAACAGCTCCTCTTTCGTGATTTCGCTCATAAAAACCACCTTTATCATTCGGTCCCTGTCCTTGTTGAACTTTCCAAGCCTGAAAACCTTTTCAACACTTTGGTCAGTTCCCTCCATCCTTACCTCTTTAAGGATCTCGGTAATTGCGTTTTTGTCCTTATCTCTCCGCTCCTGTGGGCTGGTCCCTGTTTGCTCTTTAATGCCTGCTACTACTATTGCTCTTTTCCTCTCAATCAGCCGGCTAGTACATCTAGCTGCTTCCTGAGAGGAAGCCACTTCCATGGCAACTTCCTTAACTGCAGCCCTAGCTGCGGGGCTCTTTTTAAGCATTTCAGCAAATGAGAGCTGGGCTGTGGAGGTCCCGTCCACAGTAGCATTCCCATCTCCCTGAGGTACGGTTTGTGTCTGGTATTGTGGAAGAGTCTCCTTTAGGCATCTTATCTCCTCCTTCGCTGCCCTTAGATCATCTTGCAGGTTGGCTACTGTCTCCCTCATTAACCTCAGTTCTTCACTGAATTCATCCTGCATTTGCTGGAGTACTTCCTTCATCCAGTCTTCCTGTTCCCTCCCATCCTCTGTATTTGTTCCAGCTGCGATTGTCCTCCTGCGTTCTCCAGCCCGAGTTCGCACCCCTTCCATGATGTGTGTGTGTGTGTGTGTGTGTGTGTGTGTGTGTGTGTGTGTGTGTGTACTCACCTAGTTGTACTCACCTAGTTGTGCTTGCGGGGGTTGAGCTCTGGCTCTTTGGTCCCGCCTCTCAACCGTCAATCAACAGGTGTACAGTTTCCTGAGCCTAATGGGCTCTATCATATCTACACTTGAAACTGTGTATGGAGTCAGCCTCCACCACATCGCTTCCTAATGCATTCCATTTGTCAACCACTCTGACACTAAAAAAGTTCTTTCTAATATCTCTGTGGCTCATTTGGGCACTCAGTTTCCACCTGTGTCCCCTAGTGCGTGTGCCCCTTGTGTTAAACAGCCTGTCTTTATCAACCCTGTCGATTCCCCTGAGAATCTTGAATGTGGTGATCATGTCCCCCCTAACTCTTCTGTCTTCCAACGAAGTGAGGTTTAATTCCTGCAGTCGCTCCTCGTAGCTCATACCTCTCAGCTCGGGTACTAGTCTGGTGGCAAACCTTTGAACCTTTTCCAGTTTAGTCTTATGCTTGACTAGATAGGGACTCCATGCTGGAGCCGCATACTCCAGGATTGGTCTGACATATGTGGTATATAATGTTCTGAAAGATTCCTTACACAAGTTTCTAAAGGCCGTTCTTATGTTAGCCAACCTGGCATATGCTGCTGATGTTATCCTCTTGATATGAGCTTCAGGGGACAGGTCTGGCGTGATATCAACCCCCAGGTCTTTCTCTCTCTCTGACTCTTGAAGTATTTCATCTCCCAAATGATACCTTGTATCTGGTCTCCTGCTTCCTACCCCTATCTTCATTACATTACATTTGCTTGGGTTAAACTCTAACAGCCATTTGTTCGACCATTCCTGCAGCTTGTCCAGGTCTTCTTGAAGTCTCAAGCTGTCCTCCTCTGTCTTAATCCTTCTCATAATTTTGGCGTCGTCAGCAAACATTGAGAGGAATGAGTCTATACCCTCTGGGAGATCATTTACGTATATCAGAAACAGGATAGGTCCAAGTACAGAGCCCTGTGGGACTCCACTGGTGACTTCACGCCAGTCTGAGGTCTCACCCCTCACTGTAACTCTCTGCTTCCTATTGCTTAGGTACTCCCTTATCCACTGGAGCGCCCTACCTGTTACTCCTGCCTGTTTCTCCAGCTTATGCATCAACCTTTTATGGGGTACTGTGTCAAAGGCTTTCCGACAGTCCAAAAAAATGCAGTCCGCCCACCCTTCTCTTTCTTGCTTAATTCTTGTCACCTGATCGTAGAATTCTATCAAGCCTGTAAGGCAAGATTTACCCTCCCTGAACCCATGTTGATGGGTTGTCACGAAGTCTCTTCTCTCCAGATGTGTTACTAGGTTTTTTCTCACAATCTTCTCCATCACCTTGCATGGTATACAAGTTAAGGACACTGGCCTGTAGTTCAGTGCCTCTTGTCTGTCACCCTTTTTGTATATTGGTACTACATTAGCAGTCTTCCATATTTCTGGTAGGTCCCCCGTTTCCAGTGACTTACTATACACTATGGAGAGTGGTAAGCAAAGTGCTCCTGCACACTCTTTCAATACCCATGGCGAGATTCCATCCGGCCCAACAGCTTTTCTCACATCCAGCTCCAATAGGTGCTTTTTGACCTCATCTCTTGTAATTTCGAACCTATCCAAGGTCACCTGGTTTGCTGCCACCTCTCCCAGCGCCGTGATATCTCCCTGTTCTATTGTAAAGACCTCCTGGAACCTTTTGTTGAGTTCTTCACACACCTCTTTGTCATTCTCTGTGTACCTGTCCTCGCCCACCCTAAGTTTAATCACCTGTTCCTTCACTGTTGTCTTCCTCCTGATGTGACTGTGTAGTAGCTTTGGTTCAGTCTTGGCTTTGTTAGCTATATCATTTTCATACCTTTTCTCAGCTGCTCTTCTCACACTGACATACTCGTTCCTGGTTCTCTGGTATCTCTCTCTACTTTCTGGTGTTCTGTTATTACGGAAGTTCCTCCATGCCCTTTTGTTCAGCTCCTTTGCTTTCATACATTCCCTATTAAACCACGGATTCTTCCTTTGCTTCTCTGTTTTTTCCTGTTGGGCTGGGACAAACCTGCTTACAGCCTCCTGACATTTTTGGGTGACATAGTCCATCATGTCTTGTACGGACTTGGTTCCGAGTTCTGTGTCCCAATGTATATCCCATAGGAATTTATTCATCTCCTCATAGTTTCCCTTTCTGTACGCCAGCCCTTTGGTTCCCAGTTCTTTTTGGGGGTGATAATTCCTAGCTCAACCAGGTACTCAAAGCTCAATACACTATGATCACTCATTCCCAAGGGGGCTTCCAACTTAACTTCCCTTATATCCGACTCATTTAGGGTAAATATCAAATCCAGCAAGGCTGGTTCATCCCCTCCTCTCATTCTTGTCGGTCCCTTGACGTGTTGACTTAGAAAGTTTCTTGTTGCCACATCCAGCAGCTTAGCTCTCCACGTGTCTGGGCCTCCGTGTGGGTCTCTGTTCCCCCAATCTATCTTCCCATGGTTGAAGTCTCCCATGATTAGAAGTCTGGATCCGTTCCTGCTAGCCACAGAAGCTGCTCTCTCTATTATATTGATGGTGGCCATGTTGTTTCTATCATATTCCTGTCTGGGTCTTCTGTCATTCGGTGGGGGGTTATATATGACTACTATTATAATTTTCTGTCCTCCAGTTGCAATGGTGCCTGATATGTAGTCCCTGAAACCTTCACAGTTCTGAATTACCATCTCTTCGAAACTCCAACCTTCTCTTAGTAGCAAAGCCACACCACCTCCTCCTCTCCCTTCTCTCTCTTTCCTCACTACATAGTAGCCCTGTGGAAACACTGCATTTGTTATGATTTTCGTTAGCTTTGTTTCTGTGAGTGCTATTATGTCTGGGTTTTCTTCTAGTGCCCACTCTCCAAGTTCACTAGTTTTATTTGTAATCCCATCTATGTTAGTGTACATCGCCTTGAAGCTCACTTTCTTCTGTTCATTTACATATCCCTTTCTTGGCGAGTATTCTACTGGTGTGGGAAGCTGTTCCGTGGGTGAGAGGATCTGTGAGGTGGTTTGCAGGGTCGCAGAGGGTTTTGGGGTGGGGGGTGGGGGTTTAAGGGAAGGGGGAACGGGTAGGGTGTGGGTTAAGGAGATAGGGGGGACATGGAGGATACGGGGTGAGGGGGGAGGAGGAATAGGGAGGGTATGGGATGAAGGGGGAAGGGGGACTGGGGGGGAAAGGTGGGAGGGGGGACATGATGGGAATGGGGATGGGGTGTCGGGGTCAGAATGGGGTGGGGGGGGAGGGAGGGTTGGGTGGGGGCAGGTAGGGTGAGGGAAGGAAGGGTTTCTATGCAGAGGGGGTTGGTGGTGTTGCCCCCCCTCTGGTGTTGCTGGGATGCTGGTTTTGGGTTCCCCTCTTGTCTCTGGGACTGCTGTGTTGGGGGCTGTGATTTCCTGGTTTGCTCCTCTCTCCCTGCGCTTCCTCCTTGCCTCTGCTGCCCTGGCTCTCTCCTCCTTCGTCCTGTCCCTCTGCAGGAATACTTGTTTGTATCCCTCCACATGTTGGAGACGACTCTTCTTTTCTAGAATATCCTCCTTCGTGGTTTCGTTTGCAAACACCACCTTTATAAGTCGGTTTCTGTCCCTGTTGTACCAGCCCAACCTGAAAACCTTCTCAATGTTGTGTGCAGCCTCTTCCATCTGTAACCCCTTCAGTAGCCCATGTACTGCCTCTCTATCCTTGCCATTCCATTCTTGCCTGTTGGATCCTTCCTGTTCTTTGATGCCTACAACTACCACTGATCTCTTTCTCTCCAGCAGTTGAGTGGTGCACCTTGCTGCTTCCTGTGAGGTAGCAGCTTGCATGGCTACCTCCCTCACTGTGGCCATTGCTTCTGAGCTCTTTTTCAATATGTCCGCAAATGTGTCAGGTACAGAGGCATTTCCTTCCAATGTAACATTCCCACCTTCCCTTTGGATGATAATCTGATGCTCGGTCTCTTTATTTTTCGCTGTGAGAGATTTGATCTCCTCCCTTGCTGATGTCAGCTCACTTTGCAGGTTGTTAATTGTAATCCTCATTTCATTCATCTCCCTCCTAAATTCCTCCAGTGCTTGGTGTAGCAATTCTTGCGTTTGTTCGCCCTGGCTGCTTCCCATAACCCTGCTTCGGCCTCCTGCCATTTTGCCCTTGTCAAGAGAGGTAGCAAGGGAGAGAGAGAGAGAGCAAGGGAGAGAGAGAGCAAGAGAGCAAAAGAGAGAACAGGAGAGAGCCCAGAGAGAGCGAACAAGAGAGAGAGAGAGAGGCAGAGAGAGAGAGGAGAGAGAGCAAGAGAGAGAAAAGCGAGAGAGAGAGAGAGAAAGAGAGAGAGAGAAAAGAGAGAGAGAGAGAGCAAGAGAGAGAGAGCAAGCGAGAGAGAGAGAGAGAGAGAGCGAGAGAGAGAGAGAGAGAGAGAGAGAGAGAGCGAGAGAGAGAGAGAGAGAGAGAGAGAGAGAGAGGTGTTCTTGGGATGGGGTTGAGAGGTGAGGTAAGGTCAGCTTACGGCAGGTAGAGTGAGGGAGGATTATGGGAGGTTTTTTATCCTTTTCCACGAAATGTGTTAATCAGGGGCGCGTGTGTGTGGGGTGTGGGGTTGTGTGCGCGTGCGTGCGTGCGGAGTGTGTCCGTAGTTCTCGTAAGCGGTAACTTCTACCCAATGAGCCACGCTGAGATTTTAATGAAATATAATATCCTGAACAAGAATTTGATACTATATTACCTCACACTGTACACCTGATTAATTGACCAGAAAGGCGGGTACCTACCAGATTGTCTCCCGTTCACACAACTAGATGAGTGATGACATATGGTCGATGATGATGCTCCGTCGTCGGCTTCCACTAGGTGATTCACTAAGGTGTTCTTCTATCTACACAAAACTCTGGAGTCAGTCACTGTATCGTTGTGTTGCGGTTCACTAATTTACTGTATCATTGATCACAATCACCACCCAACAAACACAATCACCAGTCCACGGCCACGGTGGGTCGACCCAGCTGCCGGTCAGGTCAGGTCGCCTTACGCTGTCCTCCACACTATGCACCGGTGATCCACTAGCTCCACTTTTGATTTCTTCGCACAATCGCTAGCGATATGACTATGCTATGTAGCACCTGCTAGCTACACACTGCGAGAGGCCAAATACTATGATCTAGCCTCAATAATCCTTCAATGTCCCGTGAAATTGACGAATTTCCGCGGACCTCGCTAATCGCGTGTGTCTCCACCGTCGCTACTGTGTGTGGTGTGTGTGTTGTGTGTGTGGTGTGGGTGTGTGTGTGTGTGTGTGTGTGTGTGTGTGTGTGTGTGTGTGTTAT
>WNGS01047829.1:0-11260 GCA_020271785.1 Procambarus virginalis | reverse complement strand
CTCGATTAACGAGTTTAATCTGTTCCGCACATCTCGTCATGTCATGGAAAACTCTTGTGAAACAACAACAAAACTGTTGTCGGAGGTGGCCGAGAACCAGCGGGAACGCTCGTTAATCGAGGGAAAGCTCGTCAGTTGAGACATATTTTCTGCGAGTGGCCTGCTCGTTACTTGAATTGCTCGTAACTGGAGCCGCTCGTCACTCTAGGTTCCACTGTATGTGAAACAGACTGCTAAGTAGTCTTCCAGGCTGGACACCTCTTTTTGATAATTATGACTTGTGCCACACCAGGGTTACAATTTTGTACATTGCCCCAATACGTATATATCCATGGCAACTCATCTATGGTGGATGAGTTTCATTATTCATTACTGAAATACTGTCTGTAAAAAATATATGAACAACAGTTTCTGATAAGCATACAATGCACAATGAAATCACATTACTGTGATGTATCAATGAGAAAATCAATATTGCATTTGCTTGGGAGTACCCAGAGCCATGAGGAGGGTCAAATCCTTCTCACTGCTAATTCTGATTTTCTCAAGCATGCAATACAAATTATTCTATAAAAACTAACCTAATTGATAACTAATTTGATCCTTGGTCATCAGTTCAGTGATTCAATGACCATTCCTCTTCTGCCCCTCCCCCTATTTTCCAGTGAAGTCTGTCAGTCTCCACCTCTATCATTAAATGATTTCAGTTTCTGTGATGGTATTAATGTGATGGCCAGAGTATAATACAGGTAATTGTAAATACAAAGAAGAAAGTAATAATGTAATTTTTTATGTTCTAAGACAGGCATATGATATTTAGTCCTTCAAATTTTTAAATAAATTTCAGCATTATTTTAACTAATAAGTAACAATCTGGGCTCATTCATGGTAAAGTTAATGTTATTTGAGATATTACCAATTGCATTGATAGTAATTTTAGGCACTTCAGAAATATAGCATCATGATTACCTGTGTTGTCTACTTTGTATATACACACAGTTCATAACTTTAATGTTACAGCAAATCTTTGGCAAATACATACTCAAAATTTAAACTAATTTAAGATGCATTAAGTGGCTTTAATAGGATTTACACATTTTGGTACAATTGCATCTAATACAAGGACACTGCAATGAAAATTGTTTCGGTGTATGTATTTGCAAGGACACTCTAGTATTGTGCAGCTAGCAGATACATATACAGTACTGTTTGTTCAGTACACTTTTAAACCATATCAGCTTGAAACATTCATTTCTATATGATAAAAGAAATAACTTTTAAATGTAGTTTGTTTTAGTACAAATAAAAAAACAGTACATTGTTATACCCCAATTATGTCTTAGGATTGGTTCCATCACGCAATCTCTTTCTCGACTTTGTTGCAGGCATCATTTACTTATGGATTACATCTTCCAATTAAACTTTCAGCATCCTGTACAGTACTGTATGCATAGACATTACTTTCATAATATTTTTTACATTGTAGTTTGTCACAGTATTTGGTTATTTGTTTAGCACCATCCTCTTGTGTTGTCACAAAAATGATGTAGTGAATAGTCTGAACCTAACTGAGGGACCCACAAATAGAAAAATGGGACAGCCCATCAATATGGCAAGTGTGTGTTGCTTCTGACC
Organism: Procambarus virginalis; assembly: GCA_020271785.1. Lineage (NCBI taxonomy): Eukaryota > Metazoa > Arthropoda > Malacostraca > Decapoda > Cambaridae > Procambarus > Procambarus virginalis. Next base: position 9,625 of record WNGS01047829.1, on the reverse strand, counting down.
ATCTGTTGTCACCTCTCCATGGGTACCAATCTAGCTTGTTTGCAGACCTCCTGGAATGTCTTATTGGGTTCTTTACACAGTTTTATCATACATCAGTTCCTTCCTGGGCCTGCTATCATATCACATAGTTTCATGCTGTTGTTTTCTGCCATGTATGGAAATGAAGGAACGTAAGTTGATCCTTTGTTTTTTGCAGTATAGTCTTCAAACTATTGCTCTACTGTTCTGATTCTTATTTCTGGTCCTTGTAACTGTTTGCTTCAGTATTCATTTCCATGGAGTTTCCATTTTTTTATACCTCCTTGCAATATGTTGATCCATAGGTTTTCAATTTTATTCTCATCCAGTTTCCTGCTGAGAGGTTTGCTTTTCTGAGTTACAAATTTCATCACTTTTGTAGACTTTCCTTCCACTTAAATCTTGCTTAAAATTGTGCAGGTAGGCCATAACTTTCTTGTAGTCCTTCTTCTGTATTCTCTTGCACTCTTCAAACTCTTTCTTGGTTACCCCTCTTTTAATTCCACAATGCAATAGAGCATGATAGTGCAGGGTTACTGGCTTTTATGAAGCAGCACATCACATTTTAAGTTCTCTACATCATCCTTATTGGATAAACTGGAAAATTAACTGGAGAAATTTCTTTTGTCTGTTCTGTGTTGTTGGCACTTGAAGTGTTTGCTAGCTGTTGGCATTAATGTTGCATTCCATGTTTACCTCTTCTGCAAAGATCTTTGTTAACCAGTTTATTTCCCTGTGATTAAAATAATGGAGTGCTTGGATATTTACTCTGAATCACTTGCCACAGTAACTGCCTCTGGATTGTATTGAAATGGATTGACCATGGTTGGATGCATCTCTATAGTGGCTGGGAGACCTAGTGCAGATCAAAATTACACATGCCAATAAAAATGCATGTGTCAATAAAATGTACATACAAGTGTAGTTCATTTTTTATCCACCCCATACTTATGAGTGATATTGGAGAAGTGTTAAGAGGTACATAATGGATTCAAGAACTGAATCCAAGAGTTAGTTTAGCTAAGCAAGTCACAGCACTGATGGAGATAGTTACATACTTTAACATAATGTAAGTAAACCAACAATAAGTATCTTCAAAGTTGGTCAAATTAACATCACCATGACCTTAAGAGGCCTCCTAGCAATTTTTAAGTTTTTGTGTAACAAATTATCTTCAATTATAATTTTCCTATCATACACCCTGCGCTCATCCATTGGGCAGATGTGGAGAGGTTAGACACCTGCATGTACTGCCAACAGTTAATGAACTGGGGATAATTTGCTAAAATTAACAGTATATAATTTTCAATGAAGTAATCATCAAAAGCTTTTTTATATGAAATGCTCGCACATTTCCTGAGCATATACTTTTTGCATTCCATCAGTGATGCAGGGCGCGTGAATAATTCCTGCTAATTCCATTTGGACTGGTCTACATCAGCAGGTAACGCAAGCTTCAAGAGGTAATGTACATGTACTTATATGACCGAGTCTAATATCTAGGAGTATGCTGATTGTAATGGATGATCTCTAGGTATGTGGCTCTTCTTGCTGATAGTATGATTGATGGAACTGGTGGTGTAGATTTCACTGTCTCAGATCTACAAGGTTTTGTTGAAGTTCATGGTGTTATATTTTTCTCTGGCTGGTTCTAGGCAATCCAAGGCAATAGTCGACTTCGAAGGCATTTATTTTTTGGCTAATGTCAACAATAATTGTGTCTGTCTAGCTTTAGAAAAGCGTATTTCAATTGCGTCCTTAAGAAATGAGTGCAATTAAAGATGTAAAGAATTGCTTATAATTAATGTGCTAAGTTTGGAGACAGGTATTTGAGTACAAGGTGTATGGCAACTAGTTCAACCTGAAGTACATGGTGCTATATAGTCTGCCCGGCTTGGTGCCTTCATTTGATAATTGCTTACTCGACCTGAAGGGCAGAGTATACGAGTTCTCTTAACCCCAGATAAGCCGAGAAATACATATCTATCGATAATAAATACGTACATGCTTATCAAAGTAAATATAAGCCGATTAAAATTATGTACATTAAGAGAGGTATGCCATTTTTTTGTGCAAGTTTATTAAATGAGTAGTTTACGTTAGTCCATTAAATTGTATTTTCATGGTTAGATATTCACGCTGTTGTTATGACTCTTAGGCCAATAATTCACTGTAAATTTGTGTAAACCGAAATTCATGCATATTAATGGCTTTGCAAGAATGTAAAAATACCCATCTTGTGTAATCTCATAAACCCATTGCTCCTTTTTGTAAATATAAATTATTATTATTATAAACCCAACTTTTAATGTACTCAACTGACATTTATTAATAAAGATGTTGAACTGAGAGGAATTACAAGAAACCGTCCCCTTTTACATTAAAGCGGAAGTTTACTGATTTGAAAAGATATCGATTTTATTTCGTTAAATGTTATATAATTTTAAAATTATTAATGAAGATTAATAATAAAAAAAATGGATCAATGACTTTCCTGGTGACATTTAGAGACCGTCAGTTGACTGAGCGGGAAACTTGGTCAGACGCCGCCGCGCTTCCTGTTTGTCGCGGGCTCGCAGCTTCTTCCACCCGACATTTGACCTTAACCTGGCGTAAAAGGTAAGCGGTATCGTGCACAGCCCGCTCTCTCACACACGCTAACATGCATGCCGGTAATTATTGGTGAGAAAACCCGTCTAAGCGGTTTGTGAAGGTTACGTAGCCTATGTTCCCTGAAGACCGTTGCTGTTGGGATCGTTCCCACTTTATCTGCATTCCGGGTTCGAATCTCAGGCGGGACAGAAGTAGTTGGGGGCATTTCCTATCACGTAATGCTCCGGTTCACCTAGATAGCTACCCAAGGGTTAGACAGCTTGTTGGGCTGCATCCCGACCGAGGAGGGTCAGTAATTCGTCCTGGGGATTGATTGATTGATGAAGATTAAGCCACCGGAAAGGTGGCACGGGCATGAATAGTCCGTAAGTGGTGGCCCTTTTGGAGCCATTACCAGTATCAAGAGCTGATACTGGAGATCTGTGGAGGTGCGACTGCACCCTACGTGACGGGAGATGTCTCCCCCGTGCGTCTTGGGGGGTGGGGGGACCTCCACATAAGCCTAACATATATATGCACTGGCTGCCTGTCCCCCGGCACAATGAATTACATTATTAAAACGGTATATGGCACGAGCTTGTACGCGTTAGTATTTATATTTTCTACACAGGTGGCGTCTATGTTCCCCATACACACATTTTTTTTAAATGCATAAATGTAAGCTGAACTTACTTTTTCCTCCCCTGGGCTTCTCTACTTTGTCAATGTCTTTCCCTCTGTCCCTCTCATTGACACCCTTCCCCTCCCCTTATCCCACCCACATCCTCACCCGCACAAAAAGTACAGACTATCGGCTCTCATAGACCCCCCCTTCCGCCCACATCCTCACAAGCACAAAAAGTACAGTCTATCGGCCATGAAGAGGCCAAATACAGCCTGGGCAGTAATTCCGTCGTGTTGGTGCAGTATAACAGGGTCCTGACACGACCCGCCACCACCAGGGGGCTAGAAGCATATTGGCCGACAAGGACACAACAATCAATGAACCCAAGGGTTACGCTTTTTTTAAACATTATATAAGTTGATTGTGAATTACATTCTTGGAGGACAAATGTTATGTTCTTTAGAAATAATAATAATAATCATATTTATTCATTAAATCATATTTAATCATTTATTTAGGAAAAGTACATATGTAGGATACAAGAAGAATGTAGGATTTATAGGTAAGGTAAGTAGCCTTGTGGGAAAAACCTGCTGTGATTGATATAAGAGGAGACTACCAGAGACTTGTACTGAACTAAATTAAAAAATTACTGTATGCAAATTAATTCAACTAAAATCTCTAGCTAGGGTCGTAAATCCTAGCTCCTCTTTTCCTAATGACAGATAATGGGCTGTAAGGGGCAGGTGGGGTGAGTGAATTAGTTGATAGGTTGATTGCAGTTCCACGTCCACCTGCCAACAGGTATCTCACATCAGCTTGTATTTTATACAAGGATAAGATTTTATAAATTCAGTTATATAACTGAACACTGGCTCTGTTTAAATCAGAGATTTAAACATACACAGTCTAGCCTAGCACCTTAGCAATTAACAGCCAATACACTTATACTTTAAACAACTTAAATTGTAAATTGTAAAGTATGATAAATGACCTAATGTATGGTCTGAGTACTGTTACTGAGTACTAAAATTATTCAATTAAATGAACTTTATGATTACTTAAAAAATAACTAAGCAAGCAATTGTTAACTTAATTTATATATCAAGTATATGCAATGTATATGATCAATGTATATGATTAAATACAGTCAGCTTGTTGAATCTCTTCCTACACTCTGGACACTCATGATTATTTGATTACTTATTGTGACAATCTTCTCTGACACTGGACACTCATGAGGTTCAGAGCTTGGATAAGATTCTGCTGTACCACAATATTAATAATAAACTCACAGAAATATGAGGCGTTGCCTCGCCTTTTTACCGACTATCAGTCTTATAGAATATTAATGTTATACTAGCTTTAATTGGCCAACTAATACGCTACAGTAATAACATTCAATAAACTTAGCTGAAGCCGGGTGCCTGTCTGACAAAGTGTGCCAGACTGAAGAACTCTCTTGGCGAGTTTAGGCACGATATTTTATATTACAGCGTTGCTGTATGATGTACTAGGATATTAACTGCGTTGCAGAAGAAACAATGAAGATTAGGGATGAGATTAGGGATGAAGGTGGAGACCGCGTCACTAAATGCTCCACTCTACACTTATAGATATAAATGTTCTAGGATTTTCCTTGTTGATATATTGTCCAGGTACTCCCCCAGTTCTAGAGAGTGTTCACTGGTGATAATGATATTAGATAAGGTGTCCTTGAGCTGAAAATGTTCGCTAAGGGACCGTCACGTGTACACTGTTGTGTAAACATACGCGTTCTGCCCGGGGGCTGTGGTGGGCGCTTCTCTCCCGAGATGCCTCCCCCATCCCCCTTGAAAAGGGGTAGCTTACAATGAATATTGATTGATTATTTTTACAGTCTAGACTTATGATTGAGATAAGATGTGATTATAATAAAATATGATATAGGATTTAAAGATTATAAGTAGTACTTGATAATACCACTGACTCTTAATAAGGATTCGATTTTATCTCTACCGGATACTACGTCATGTTCCAATAAATTTTTAATTAACAAATCCTTCTAGAAGCTTCTGGATCCTTGAAAGAACATGCACTAAGTCACGTAGGCATCTATAGGGCCCTATGGCGTACGTGATCATAGTGGCATCATCTAGGATCAAGCTATATTGTGAATCTATTGTGATTCTGATATGATTCTGATATGATATAGATTTGATATAGATATGATATAGATATGATTTGATATGATTGATATGATATAGAAATAATACATTTCTTAGATGATTATTAGATATGGTGGGTAAAAATTTCCCACATCTTCCAGAGGGAGAGAACTGGCACAGAGTCCTATACTAAGGACAGTAGTAACCATATGTATTTATTTACTCTCCATCGGATTGATAATACAAGTGCAAATTTTGCTTGCACTTTTGTGCGGCTGTCCGTTGTGGACGATTGTGCCTGTTAGGAGTCTGTGGGTCATGTGTAGTTAGAAGGTCTTGAGGTCTCTCAGGATCTAACTGCAGCTGGCTCACTGATTCCATGTGGATGAGTTTGTCCAATGTCTTCAGGGAAGTTGTTCCTTTAGACAGGATCTTGACTATTCTCAAAATCCCCTGGCTATCTGGATGGACTGAGACAACTTTACCTAATGGCCAGTCAGCCCTAGGGCCATCACTGTCTACCAAGACAATATCGCCAGGTTGGAGATTAGATATATTATGTGGGACATTGGCCCCATAGTGATGTTCTCGTAGAGATGTAAGATATTCTTTTGTCCAAACATCATTCCATTTTTGGATTATGCTGGACAGATGCTTATACCCCTGAACCAACTCGCTCTGACTCACATATGAGGGATCTCTGATCTCATCATCCACTAGAGATGGTACTGGAGTCAGAAGTCTTCCATACATTAGGTGTGCAGGACTTAATGGCTCATGTTGAGTAGGATCATCAGACAAGTAAGTCAACGGCCGGTTATTCACCCTTGATTCTATTTCCGTGATTACTGTCTGGAGTTCTTGAAGATTGATTTTCTGACGGTGTAGAGATTTTCTCAAGGATCTTTTGACAGTTCCTATTAACCGTTCATAAAATCCTCCGTGCCATGGGGCTCTTGGAGGGATAAATTTCCATCTGCAATGACGCTGTTCCAGTGTGGAAGTAACTGCAGGATGGGAACAGATTTCCCGTAGACATGCTTCTCCAGCTACCAAGTTTGCTCCGTTATCTGAAATCATCAGCTTGGGGCATGATCGGCGTGCTGCGAATCTGCGGAAAGCTTGAATAAATGATTGAGCAGTCATATCGGGTGTTACCTCTAAATGTACTGCCCTGGTGGTAGCACAGGTGAACAGACAGATGTATGCCTTGATAGGTTGCTTATCTGGAGTCCCTGTTAGATATATTGCTCCTGTATAATCTACTCCGGTCGTTTCGAAAGGATGTAGATGGACCACACGTTCTTTTGGTAGAGGTGGTGGCCCTGGATAAGAGCAAGTTTTTGCATCGTACCTTCGGCATATCATGCAATTTTTCAAGATTGATTTGACTGACTGTCTTCCCTGAGGAATCCAGTACTGTTGTCTGATTTGTGTGAGTGTGTCTAACACTCCTCCATGTTTGATGATTTGTTGATGTGTATGTAACACAATCAACCTGGTGATCCAATGATTTTTTGGTAAAAGCCATGGATGCACGGTATCTAGATTAACATCTGCGTGTTTAAGTCTCCCTCCACAACGCAGAATGTTGTGATTTTCTTGGTCTATCCACAGACCGAGATTGTGTTTTAACTTATGCGGAAGATTTTCATAGTTCTTACCATAAGTTTCTGTCTGGGCTTGTCTTACCCAATAGATAAGTGCATCAGGAAAAGTGTATTTTATACCTTTTTTCCTGAGATATTGAAACACGTTCTGTGTTACATTGATTAATTTGATGAGCGAGGAGTAACGAGTACAATCCAAGACTGATATTTGAGCTTGCTGCCTGGTGGTAGTTATGGTTTGTGTCGTGATGACGTGCGGCTTTTGTTCAGGCCAACTGCCATTCACTAACCATCTAGGCCCATAAAACCAAATATCTGCCTTTGCAAATTGTTTAAACGTCATACCTCTTGATAAGAGATCAGCTGGATTATCTTTTGTTGGTACATGCAACAATTGAAAGCCTGCGGAAATTTCTTTAATTTCCGAGACGCGATTTTTTACATAGGGAGTCGGACAGTTGTCGTTTCGTACCCATTGTAAAACAGCTTCATTGTCAGACCATATAATGACATCTTTGATGTTCATGGTAGACAAGACTTGTTTGATATGCACAGCTAAGCGTGTGGCTGTTAGCAGTGCTGTTAGTTCCATCTGAGGCAAAGTCCTCTTTTTTAATGGAGCGACTCTGGCCTTAGAGGTGATAAGATATGATTGATTAGAAGTCACTAAGTAAGCACAAGCTCCAAAAGCTTTGGCTGACGAGTCTGCGAATACATGTAGTGTTACTTCATCATTTTCCTCGACTATGTGTCTCGGAAAGATTATCTTGTCGACTAAAGTTTGTTCTTGAGCCATTTCCATCCAAGCTTTTTGTAACTGGAGTGGTAGTGGATCATCCCAACCAACTTTAGACTTCCAAGCTTCTTGCACCAGTAAACGCCACTTGATAGTTAAAGGATTTAGTAGACCAAGTGGGTCAAACACTTTACTAACTTGTGAAAGCAAATCCCTTTTTGTAGCAATGCAATAATTTACTGGCACGGATTTGATCGAGATCATGTCCGAGATTAAATCCCACTCCATACCTAACACCTTTTGTGATTCTGGTACGTGATATTCAGGGTAATCTCTTGCTATTTGATTATTCAATGTTGCATTATTAGAGGCCCAAGATTGTAGTGGCATGTTGGCACCTTGTAGCTCCTTGTTGGCCTCTTGATATAATTGTAACAGTTCAGTAGTACTGTTAACTGTCCCTTGAAAATTATCTACATATAGATTCTGACTGATTTCAGCCTTATAGGGACTTGATGATTTTTTCAGATGAGTATCTAGAGTTGCTTGCAACAGAAATGGACTTGAAGTCGCGCCGAAAAGTACTGATGAAAATCTGAAAGTCACTATAGGACTATTGATATCTTCTGGGTTCTCTACCCATAGAAACTTAGTGAAGTCTCTATCTTCTTCCTGCAAGCCGACTCTTAGAAAGGCCTTACTTATATCTGCTGAATATGCATATTTATTAAGTCTAAACTTCAACAGTATGTCATACAATTTCTGAGTTAGACTTGGACCTGTTTGCAAACAATCATTTAGACTGGTTCCTTGGGGTCCAGATTTAGAGCTACAGTTAAAAACTATCCGTAAAGGAGTTGTTTTTGATTCTCTCATTACAGCCATGTGTGGTAAAAAATGGCCTGTTTGCTTATTGTCGTGTTTCACGACTTCTATGAATTTATTCTGTAATTGTTGAGCTATAATCTCATGATAGAGTTTTAAATGCTCAGGCCTTTTTCTTAGCTTTGCTAATTGAGATTTAAATTGACTATAAGCCATGTGATAATTGGTAGGTAAGGTTTTATGGTTGATTTTCCATGGTAGCCTTACCCAGTACTGTCCATCATGATACTGTACAGTTTCTAAGTACTGATTGTATGCACAGACATCATCAGGACTTGGTTGATCAGGAATTATTCCTATAGCATCAAGTTCCCACAATTGATGTACAGATTCCAATCCATCATCAATCATGTGGGGGATTTTAAGGGGTGATTGATCTTTGCCTAGTCAGGCCATGATTACAGTTTCTGTATGATGTGATTTTTCAGGAGTTGAAGGTTCAAGATCTAGTATAGGTCCTGTCAACAATATGCCTCCTGCTGATTTGAGTATTTTCATACCCATACATTCTTCTGACAGAATGAATTGATGATAATAGTCAGCTCCAATCAGGATTCCGATATCTCCTATGTAATCCGAATCGAGCCGAGGATCTGCTAATTGAATTCCTTTTTCTTTTAGGAATTTAATAGTGGCTGCCAGACCAGTCACTTCCATTTCAGTAGGATTTTATCAACTACTATGGCTTCGACTGTCCTTTGGGATGTACCCAGGCAGACCATGAGTTGTACTACCGGAAAGGTTCTATGACCTGAACTGGTAAAAAACCCTGATATGGATGTAGATACTTGCTTTGAAGATTTAAGTTGTAAATCTTCTGCCATCTTTTTACTGATGAAGGTTTTCTGTGAACCCTGATCAAAAAAGCCTCTAGTTTGAATACAAACTCCTTCATTACACAGTTCCAGCTGTGCAGTAGGCAATATGGCAGTTTTAACAATTTCTGTATCTGAGGCATTGACATTACTCATTACTGTACAGAATTGTACTGCTGTTGTGGTATCATCTTTTT
>WNGS01047825.1:0-10917 GCA_020271785.1 Procambarus virginalis | reverse complement strand
CTTTGCTTTCAATTCGGCTTTAGTGTCCTTCGTTACCCTTAGGAATTTAGTTTGGTCAGAGAGTATGAGGTTCATTTTCGCCAGATATAGTCTTTTTTAAGGATGACGTATATTGGCGACTTGTCACCTCTCCTGACGACTATCTCTTGTTTCTCACGAAGGCTCTTAGCTGCCGCTTTGAGCTCGGGGGACAGTATGGTGCTTCTGTATTGCCTCGAATCTTTCTCCTTCTGCAATAAGTTCTGCTTGTAAGGTGTCTTTGTGGTGACCTTCTTTTGTGCTTCGAGGTCAAATATGTCGTCCAACAGGATCTCCAACTCAACTTTCAGGGCCATCTCACTTGGTCTGGACATAACGTGACAGTTTATACCCAGATTTAGGAGAGTGACTTGGTCCTCAGTGAGGTTGATTCCAGCAAGGTTCAGGAAGCCGTCTCTTGGTCGTGAAATCGCCATAGGTCCTCCATATAATGTTGTTAGCTTCTTGATAATCCTTGTTTCCGTGCTGAGGTGATGTCGATCTGTGAGGATGTCGAGGGTTGCTCGATACGAGTACGGAGGTTTTTGTCGATTTCTCCATTGGTTTGTAGCATGAAGTAGTTGCGTTTTGTTGTCTTTGATTTCATTTTCAGCCTTGTGTATCTGATTTTGAATCAGATCTTGGCGATATTTTATCGTGAAGGCTTGATTCCTTGCTGCTGGGTCGTGCGTTTTAATATTAGTATATTTTGGTAGCAGTTTAAAGACAGTTTAAAACTGTCACGTTATGTCCAGACCAAGTGCGTTGGCCCGGAAAGTGGAGTTGGAGATCCTGTTGGACGACATATTTGACCTCGAAGCACAAAAGAAGGTCACCACCAAAGACACCTTACAAGCAGAACTTATTGCAGAAGGAGGAAAGAATCGAGGCAACTACAGAAGCACCATACTGACCCCCGAGCTCAAAGCGGCAGCTAAGAGCCTTCGTGAGAACAAGGAGATAGTTGTCAGGAGAGGCGACAAGTCGCCAATATACGTCATCCTTAAGAAAGACGAATATCTGGCGAAAATGAACCTCATACTCTCTGACCAAACTAAATTCCTAAGGGTAACGAAGGACACTACAGCCGAATTGAAAACAAAGGTCAACAAGTTGACTGAAACTGTGAATGCCAAGAAATCCGGACTCCACCTGCCAAAGATTATTGGGGAATATAAACCTGGATATGCGTATGGAAATGTCAAGACGCATAAGCCTGGAAACCCACTTCGGCCAATTATCAGCCAGATACCCACACCCACGTACAGACTGGCGAAACGACTCAACGGCTTACTGACTCCTTATGTCCCGTGCAACTTCAGCCTGAAATCCCCGAAGGAATTTGTTGACTTACTGCGGGGAACACGGGCCACAGGGATAAGAGCCTCGTTGGACGTAGAATCACTGTTCACCAACGTACCTGTGGATGAAACAATCGGGATGATAGTGGACCGAGTGTATCGAGACCCGGCCTGTACTCCTCTTGACATGCCAGAAAATATCCTGAGGAAACTACTCCAAGCTTGTACTAAGGAGGCACCCTTCTTGAGCCCGGATGGGCACATGTATAAGCAAGTAGATGGGGTCGCCATGGGTTCTCCCCTAGGCGTCCTGTTTGCAAACTTCTACATGGGTACTATCGAGGAAAAAGTCTTAGTCGACTTGAACTTGAAACCGGCCATATACTGCAGGTATGTTGACGACATTTTTACACAGGTACCTGATGTCAGACATCTGCAGGAGCTGAAAGAGGCGTTTGAGCAGAATTCTGTGTTGCGTTTCACTTACGAGATGGAGAAGGATGGGAAGCTGCCCTTTCTAGATGTAACAGTCATGGAAAGGAGCGGAGGTTTCCACACTGCAGTCTACACTAAGGAAACAAACATAGGAATGTGCCTAAATGCCAACAGTGACTGCCCAGATAGGTACAAGAGGAGTGTTGTTAACGCTTATGTCGACCGTGCTCTCAGCCACAGCTCAGAATGGAAGCAAGTCGACGAAGAACTCTGTAGGGTAAGGCAGGTCCTAGTCAACAACGGCTTCTCCAATGGTTTCATTGAAGACATCATAAGAAGGAAAGTGAAACGCCATGCAACCTCTGAAGAGACAACTAATACAACACCTATACCCCCTATTAGACTATTTTACAGGAACTTCTTCTCCACAGCTCATAAAACGGAGGAAAGGGTCCTGAAAGATATTGTTAATAGAAATGTTATCCCTACAGACAAAAATCAGAAGATACAACTAACGATTTACTATAAAACCAAAAAAACAGCCAGCCTACTCATGAGAAACTCTCCAGACACGGAGCAGAACGCTCTAAAAGAGACAAACGTCGTCTATGCCTTCAAATGCCCTCTTGGGGACTGTAAGCCCAAAAAACTCAGTATATAGGCAAGACAACAACATCTCTTTCCAGGCGTTTAACGATGCATAAGCAACAGGGCTCCATTAAGGAACATATATCTCTTCCCACAACCAAACCATCACCAGAGAAATCTTAGCAAACAACACAGAAATCATTGATAGATACAGCGACAGCAGGCGGCTTGACATCTGCGAGGCACTACACATCAAGAAGTCAACACCAGCAATCAACAGCCAATTAACGCACAACTATATTCTACCCACTTCAAGACTCCGCTCCAATATAGAAACATCAAGAAATATGGGCCAATAGGCCTTCTGCAGTTCTGTTACCCAACTTCTATCTGTTACCCAATACCCATTGTTCCGTGTTCTGTGTTTTGTTGAAAGTTTGTTTTTTCACCCCACTATTGTATTACATCACCTCACCCAAATGCAGGTATAAGAGCCAAAATGCTGTTTCAGTCATAAAGTTGTGTGTGGATAAACTAAAGTCTTTGAAAATGTAATAAGTTTTACGAAACGCGCTCAAGTGTCGCGTCAGACTAGAAAAAAAATGAATTTTGGAGAATTGATTTTTCATTTACCGTCACCAGTAAAAAGAAACATAAGGAAAATCGAGAAAATTCGTGTTAGAATTATTAATCTTACTTTTTCGGTCATATTTAATAACATATATATATATATATATATATATATATATATATATATATATATATATATATATATATATATATATATATATATATATATATATATATATATATATATATATATATATATATATATATATATATATATATATATGTGAGAAAGCTGCATGAACGCGCAAGCCATATATCACTAAGAACTCTTTGACCCGGCCAGGATTCGAACCCATGCCGTCCAGGATCACCCCTAAACGTACATTGGTGCGGTGGTCACGGTACTGTGTACGTTTAGGGGTGATCCTGGACGGCATGGGTTCGAATCCTGGCCGGGTCAAAGAGTTCTTAGTGATATATATATATAATATATATATATATATATATATATATATATATATATATATATATGTCGTACCTAGTAGCAGAATGCACTTCTCAGCCTACTATGCAAGGCCATTTGCCTAATAAGCCAAGTTTTCATGAATTAATATATTTTCTCTAATTTTCTCTTATGAAATGATAAAGCTACCCATTTCATTATGTATGAGGTCATTTTTTTTTATTGGAGTTAAAATTAACGTAGATATATGATCGAACCTAACCAACCCTACCTAACCTAACCTAACCTATCTTTATAGATTAGGTTAGGTAGCCAAAAAAGTTAGGTTAGGTTAGGTAGGTTAGGTAGTCGAAAAAACAATTAATCATGAAAACTTGGCTTATTAGACAAATCGGGCCTTGCATAGTAGGCTGAGAAGTGCGTTCTGGCTACTAGGTACGACATATAATATCTATATATATATTGCCGAGTGCGACGTTCTGGCTACTAGGTACAACATATATATATATATATATATATATATATATATATACATATATATATATATATATATATATATTGTGACAGTAACGTGTTGGAAATGGTGGTCGGCAGTCTTCCAAATACAGATGTCAATGCTGGGCCACATACATGTAAGTTATAAAAAAAAGGAAAAAAAAAAGAGTGACTGCTTGTCTGATAATCTGTGGTAAGGTAAGGTAAGATACACGAAAACAAAAATAAAAAAATGCACTTTAATTAATCTAGAAACAAAATAAAATAAAGACAATCCTTGGCATTTAAATAATGTAAAAGTAAAACACGTAAAAATATATAAACAAACTGAAAAGGGGGGAACTGGTTACGTTAACAGGAATACAAAGATAAATGGTGCTGGGAATATATGCGCAAGCTATCAACCTCTATTGATCACACAAGGTGAGTCAAGTAGGTGTTCACAGCAAGAGCACTAGATATATTCTGACTGGTAGGGCTGCCAGTGATCCCGACATTGGCTTGCGAGGAATGTGATTGGCATGGAGCTGGAGTGGTGTGTTGTTGAACGGCCAATGAGAATACAGGACGGCTGCAAGTCGGTAGTTTGGCTGGGAGTAGCAGTTGGCGGGTCGACCAGGTGTGCAGGAGTGGGGGGAGGGGGAGTTGTAAGTGCGTGGCTGTCTTGATATATACGTTTAAGCCACTGAATAACGTATCTTGAATATTGTGTTGAACGTGATGCTAGCAGAAAGAGCAGGCTAAATCTCTGGAAGAGATTATTGTCACAACTCTCCCCCGAAGCCTGTGGTTCTGGTGGAGTCACGTTCACGGGAGGTAGAGTGGGAGGTGGAACTGCCTCTACCTCATGCACTCTGGAGAGGGCATCAGCGATGATGTTATCAGGCCCCTAATGTAACAGATCTTCAGATTGAACCTTGAAGGTATAAAGCCCATCGCAGCAGACGTTGGTTATTGAATTGGGCTTGATGTAGGAATCTTAGAGGGTTGTGGTCCGAATAGATGGTAGTGGACCTAGCACCTTGCAGATATGGTGCAAAGTGTTGTAAGCTCAGGACGATGGAGAGGAGTTCCTTCTCTATAGTGCTATAGTTTTTCTGATGAGGCTTCAACTTGCAACTGTAGTAGCTGACAGGTAGAACCTCCTCGCCTCGCTGCTGCATTAAGACACTTCCGATGCCGGTACCACTGGCGTCGACATGGAGGATGAAAGGCTTCTTGATATCTGGTGAGACGAGAATAGGATTAGAACAGAGGAGGAATTTGAGTTGTTCGAAGGCAACGGTTTGCTCCCTGGTCCAATTATACCGTTGCTTGGGACTGGTTAAGGTGATTAAGGGGGTTGCAACAGTGCTAAAATTCTTCACAAACCTACGGTAATAAGAAGCAAGACCAAGGAAGCGCAGAATTGCTTCCTGGTAGTAGGCTGTGGATACTGTTGGATGGCTTGAATATGGATATTTAACGGAGCTAGGCTGCCACTCCCTATAACATGACCCAGGTACCGCACTTTACCTTTCGCGAAGGTGGACTTGCCCAGATTGATGGTGAGGCCGGCTTTCAGGAGCTTGTAGAACAATCGTTGTAGCTGGAGCAGGTGTTCGCTCCAGGTGTTGGATGCTACAACGATATCATCCAAATAGGCGTAGGTGTTGTCCAAGCCCTGGATGACGCGGTTGACAGCTCTCTGAAAGGTGGCCGGGCATTGCAGAGTCCAAAGGGAAGGCGGTTGTACCTGAAAAGCCCGAAAGGGGTTATAAAGGCAGACAGTTCTTTAGCTCGCTCCGTTAAGCTCACCTGGTAATAGCCCTTGAGTAAGTCCACCTGGGACAGGTAGCGGGCATTACCAATGGCATCAAGGATGTCGTCTATCCTAGGTAATGGGTAGGCGTCCTTCACGGTGACACTGTTTAATTTCCTATAATCCGTGCAAAGACGGATTTTGCCGTGAGGTTTGGGTACCAGGATGCATGGTGAGGCCCAGGGGGACTCACAGGGGGTAGCCAGTCCATGGTCCAAGAGATACTGTACCTCAGCACGCATGACTTCCGTTTTGCTAGGGCTGATTCGGTAGAACGGTTGGCGAATCGGCTGGGTGTCAGGTAGCAGTTGGATGTCGTGCCGAGTCACAGTACACTCTTGGGGATCATCTCGAAACAACTCCTGATGTTCTCTGATGAGTTTGATGAGTGAAGCACTATTATCGTCCTGAAAATGATTGTGAAGGTCAGTAAGGATTTCCGAATTAGAAAGCGCTGTCTCAGTGTCAGTGTTTTCGGAAGGAGAAGCAGGGAAGGTCTCACTGTGGCTGTATGGACCTGTAAATGAGGTAAAGTTGGTTAACACAGTGGGAGGAACCCCATGATAGGGCTTGAGCAGATTGATGTGGCACAGCTGGGTCTTCCGCCGCCTATCGGGGGTCTCGAGAACGTAGTTGAAGTTGTTCCGGCACTCCTTAACACGGTAGGGTCCTGAGAACCTGTTCTGTAAAGGAGAACCTGGGATAGGGAAATAGGCAAGAACTAAGTCTCCCGGTTTAAACTTCCTTACTTGGCAGTGCTGGTCGTAACGAGTCTTCATCCTCTCTTGGGCTTTCTGTAGGTTGTTGCTAGCAAAGGAATGGACCCTCTCTAGAATGTGTCGGAGGTTTTGAAGATACTGGGGCACATTCTGATGCTCACTGAAGGTGGCATCACGTAGAGAATCCTTGAAAGCCTTGAGAGGTGTACGGCACTTACGTCCGTAGAGCATCTCATAAGGAGATACTCCTAGTGACTCGTTGGGAAGACTTCTGAAAATACACATAATGAGATCAAGTTGCCTATCCCAATCCTTTGAGGTCTCATTGCAAAACTTTTTTAAGAGTGCCTTGATAGTCTGATGACTACGCTCGAGAGAACCCTGTGAAGCAGGATGATAGGGGCTGGACAGTACCTGTTTGATGTTGAACTCCTCCAGAGTCCGTTTGAAGAGATCACTGGTGAAGTTGGTGCCACAGTCGCTCTGAATCTCCCTCGGAAATCCATACTGGGTGAAGATTTTCAATAAATTCTTCACCACTGTAGCAGCCGTAATGTTTTTCACTGGAACTGCTATGGGGAATCTGGTGGTAGGACACAGGATAGTTAAGATATAGGCGTTGCCTGCACTGGTCCGAGGCAAAGGACCAACACAGTCAATAATAAGTCTGTGGAACGGTTCCTCAGGCACCTGGATGGGTATCAGTGGTGCTCTGGGAATGGAAACGTTCGGTTTCCCGGCTAACTGACACACGTGGCACAGTTTGACATGATTCTTTACATCGTTAACCATACCTGGCCAGTAGTAGTCTTGTCGAATTCCATGGTAAGTCTTGTTGAACCCGTAGTGTGACAATGCTCCGTGGGCCAGGTGTAGAATCGTGGGCCGCAGGCTGGTAGGAATCACTAGTTGTTCAACGTCTGCCCAATCGTCCTCGTCCTTCAGTTTACTGGGTCTATACCTGCGATAGAGTAATTCGTTCTCCATAAAGAACCCAGGAACACTGTCGGATTGGGTCTCAGCCTGAAAGAATAATGGTGTCAAGGTAAGATCATCTCTCTGTAACTTACGGAACTCCAAAGCGGTCAGATTAGGGGGTAGTTTCGAAGGGTCCTGAGGGACAGCGGTAGCAGTAGAGTCAGCTGGCTGTGGTCGTGCAGCTTGAGCACGGGTGGTCACCATAACAGGAGGAGAACCTTCATCACTCTCTTGAACCTTTGCTGGAACATGCTCAAAAATCGGGTTATCCAACACAGAGTTGCTCACCTGGGATATGTCCTTGACGATCAGGTTGTTTGGTTGTTGGTCTTCTGCCAAGTCGTTGCCCAGGAGAAGTTGCACTCCAGGCATGGGAAAAGGCTTTTCCCTGACGGCGACTTGGACTTCACCGGTCACGAAGGGACAATCTAGGTAAACTCTGGCAAGAGGATAAGGAGTAGTAGCAGTAAGGTCAGTGATGAATACAGTCTCTCCTGTGTAGGCGACGTTGGGCACAGCTGATTTCAAGACGATCGATTGTAGAGCCGCTGTGTCCCGCAGGATCTTAAGTCCAAAACGTCCCTCTGAATCTGAACCGTGGGTAGTGATAGTTCCTGGATATAGATGCTTGCTAAAGAGAGAGAGATCATTAGCATGAACACCAACATTCATTACAGGCTTACCGGACTTAGGGTGAGTAGGTTTGGGCTTAGGAGGTTCGATGTTACCTTTAGATTGGGACTTACCACATTTTTCTATGGTATGTCCATAGAGTCGACAATACCTGCAGTACAGTTGAGAGGTACCTTGATCTGGGCTCGCTTTCTCGTAACTGTACCAAGACTTCTTACTGGTAGGTTCTGGTGTCAGCCGGTGGATGAGGCTGTAAGTGTCAGCTGACTTCGCGCACTTCACCAAATCGGTCTCTTCTTTGTCTGCTAAGTATAGGCGGACAGGAGGAGGTACACGTCTCAAAAATTCTTCAACCAGTATGAGGTTGACAAGCTCTGGAAAAGTAGAGACATGTGCTGCCTCCAGCCATTTCATGAAATATCTCCGTTTGGTGTTAGCAAATTCTAAGAAGGTGGTGGTACTTGCCTTGACGTAGTCACGGAACTTTCGTCGATAGCTTTCGGTGGAGAGAAGGTAGGCGTCCAACACAGCTTGCTTCAAGGTGGTGTAGTCGTTTTCTGATGCCAAAGTGCTGAGTGTGACGGCTGCTCTACCTGTTAAATGTACTCGGAGAAGGGTAGCCCATTGGTCGTCAGGCCAACTAAGTTGATTAGCAAGGGTCTCAAAAGTTGTGAAGAACACATCAACCTCCGTTTCTATGAACGGGGGCATTAACTTACTTGCATGGGAGACATTGAAACTTGGAGGAAGACTAGCTGCAGCTTGTTGGAGTTGAGCTTGGTGTGTAGCGTCCATCGCGAGTTCTCTGCTATGATAGTCTAGAACCGAGTCTGCTTGTCGTTTGTCGTGTTCGCGTTGCATCTCGAGTCGCTCTTTGTATAAGGCCAACTCACGTTCACTTTCTTCTTTCTTCAGTGCGGCCTCTCGCTCTTTGAGGCGGATTTCTTCTTTCTTCAGTTGCGAGCTTCTTTCGCTAGGGCAGCTTCACGTTCTTGTTCTTCCTTTCTGATGGCAGCTTCACGCTCTCTGATTGCAGCTGCTTCCTGTTGTTGCTCCCGCTCGATCTTAGCAAGTTCTAGCTTGAGCTTATTGCTGTCAAATCATGCTTATCTGAAATGGTATATTGTTCGTGAGTATCAGAATCTATCTTCCCTTCATCCAAAAGATAATCTAAAATTATATTATGTATGGCATACTTGTTGGCGTCAGGGGGAACTTCTAATTGATACTCATGTGCAAGAGTTCTCAATTCGACCCTCTTAGCATGACGTAAGTTCCCTATTTCACTTCTGGATCTGCCTTGAAAGCGTGGATACGAAACATGTAAAAAATGGCAAATAAATGAGACACGAATATACTGTGAGAATATGGTGAATGTCAGAAACAGGAAACGTGGCAACTGATACCTATCCTGTGGAATTATTAATAATTAAAGTTAATTCAAGATGGTAAATGATTAAGGTCGCAGGAAATCTTGTACCTGGTACTCACTGTGGGAGGATAAAGGCAAGAAAATCCTACTAATTAGTTGAAACTGAGTTTCAAAAGACAAGTGAAACACTAAATGGTTCCTAAGGAAATGAGGTAGTCCAAAAATGTAGTCATACCTTGCCGAGTCACTATAGAACATAAGCAAGGTACCCACTGAAATTGAATATGGTATTTACAGAATTAGCGAACTTCGTGCTCAAAAGAAAGAAAGCTAATTCCCTACCTTGAGTAAATACCATCAATTCTGACCAACGAGTAGGGGTGCGAGTGTCAACTGGTGACGAGAACTATCGGCGAGGTCCCAACTCGCCAATAATAGTCCGTGCTAGAGGATCTTTGGCCCTCTTTTTCCTCCTAGAGTCGGATTGCAGAAATTAGGTGCTATTGACCCGGAGACAGACCACAGTACCAGGGTACCTATGTGATAATCTGTCAAAAATGTGAGAAATATCTGAGGGACAAAAGATGTTAAACACGGGTAATAACACGGAGGGGGAGACGACCAATTAAGAGTATGACTGCGGCCTACAGTCACCACGTAATCCAAAGTTGTCTCACACTCACCATATGCTACTCCCGTAATGCACAATATACACAGCACCATATAATAAAAATGATTAATGTAAATATTGAAAGCAAGGGAATGAAAGCCAAGTACGCTTACCACAATTACCAATACCTGAGTGAAGCTCCTAGGACAGGCCCCCAATTATATGTGACGGTAACGTGTTGGAAATGGTGGTCGGCAGTCTTCCAAATAGCAGATGTCAATGCTGGGCCACATACATGTAAGTTATAAAAAAAAGGAAAAAAAAGAGTGACTGCTTGTCTGATAATCTGTGGTAAGGTAAGGTAAGATACACGAAAACACAAATATAAAAAATGCACTTTACTTAATCTAGAAAACAAAATAAAATAAAGACAATTCCTTGGCATTTAAAATAATGTAAAAGTAAAACACGTAAAAATATATATAACAAACTGAAAAGGGGGGAACTGGTTACGTTAACAGGAATACAAAGATAAATGGTGCTGGGAATATATGCGCAAGCTATCAACCTCTATTTGATCACACAAGGTGGGTCAAGTAGGTGTTCACAGCAAGAGCACTAGATATATTCTGACTGGAGGGCTGCCAGTGGTCCTGACATTGGCTTGCGAGGAATGTGATTGGCGTGGAGCTGGAGTGGTGTGTTGTTGAACGGCCAATGAGAATGCAGGACGGCCGCAAGTCGGTAGTTTGGCTGGGAGTAGCAGTTGGCGGGTCGACCAGGTGTGCAGGAGTGGGGGAGGGGGAGTTGCAGGTGCGTGGCTGGTCTTGATATATACGTTTAAGCCACTGTAAAACGTATCTTGCATATTGTGTTGAATTGATGCTAGCAGAGAGAGCGGGCAAAATCTCTGGGAAGAGATTATCGTCACAAT